>QXVZ01002541.1:1732-14489 GCA_008931825.1 Phallusia fumigata
TAACATGGGTATTTATTGTGAGCAAATGTGAATAGGATTTATTATTTTAATGTGCACCTCATTATTTGTGGCTGAAGCAGCAACTGGACCACCACTGGGCTCAATCCATGAATCATAACATTCACTAGCTCCTCTTTCAGGATTTTCCCAGTTGGCTTCAATACCATATACCTCAACGGAAAACTCAGTGTCTCCAAAAAATGGTCCTTCCAGTTTAAGCAAAATTTCATCAAAGCAAGTTAACATTAGGTTTGTGGGGGGAAGAGGAACTGCAAATAAAACATTTATGCTTATAACTTGAAAAAGCATTAGTCAGTTACACCTTAGATGAAGAGCTAACCTGTATCCTGCTTCACCTGAGCAGGGTCACTTTGCAGTTGTTGTCTTTGGGCAGTGACAGATATTTCATACATTACCCCTGGAATTAGGTTTTCAACAACAGCAGCAGTTTCGTTAATTGTCATGACTTGATCTGTGTCTGAATCTGATGAAACCTTTTGTACAAAATGCCACATTGCATTAATATGCTGCAATGTGTTAATGACTGTTGCTGTTTCATACTTTCAGATTTTTAAACTGTGAAAAAGTCTTTTTTAAATCTTTTTTAAGTGAGTTCTTACTGTAATAGTAAAGTTGTCATAATCTTCATTAATTGGCATTGTCCAAGCAATGGTTATTGTTTCATGTGATGCATTTTCAACACGGACTGTAGGTGCTGGAACTATGATCACTGCAAAAAAACATAATTATTTTGTAATAAATATCTACAAAAAAATAAAGAAAACAATTACCTCCCAAGCTCCCGTTTAAAATGTATGAAATCAGAAAAAGTCTCAAAAGGAAATGCAAAATTTTCATGCTGTGTTAATAAAGGTCATTCAAACAGTACAAAAATGTTTTAGGTGTAGCAAAGTATCTGTAGAACCTGAATCAATTAATAAAACAGTTGTGATGTAGAAAAAATAAACAGTTTTTCGAGCGACGCAGTTACAAACAACGTCAAAACAGCTACTACTACAACTAAAACACTTATCCAAACTCATTTTTTAACAAGCTGTGACAAAATAAGTGAGGGAAAACTATTTTATAAGTATAAATTAACTGTAAGGTGTCTATAACGGCTGTATTGTAATGTTAACCAACAATAACACAAATAACTAACAACAAAACCACTGATTTTGTTAAATTTGGTCGTCAACTACAACTGGCGGGTTTCTTGAAAGACGAGTGGCCATTAGAAGCTGTTTGATTGGCTGTAATCGACTGATAACTAAATTTGGACATGAAACGTTGTGCTGCTCCTTTTTTACTGGCAAAGTACTGAGGAGTGTTTGAAATTTTACAACCACTGTAACATAAATCGTTTTGATTGCTGTAGTTCTTTGTTTGTTCGAAAAGCTCCACAAACTAAATGACTTTCGATAATATAAACTACTTCTTGTATCAAAGTATTTATTTTAAAGAACATTTCAAATCTCGTGTAATTTTATGCGAGAGTTTGTTACGCGCCCGGCCAATTTTTCANTGATTTACCTGGAATCATTATAAAACACCAAGGAATCAGCGTCCGCTAAATACAACTTCCATCCTTCAGATATCATCAAGTTTACTCCAGAAATATCCTCAAAAAAGAGATGTCGTTCCTCTGAAAAACACGGCAGTTGTAATTTAATTTGAAACAAACAGCACAAAATTTAGATTTAGTACCTAGCAGTAGGAATAATTGTACGGTACTCAAAGCAAGTTTGATCGCCGCCAAACCAGGGTCGGGGTCTGCCGCAATTTGTCCCAAAAGAAACGTGGATTTTGAACAGTTTTCTGTCGTTCCGTTGTCGTTACAGATTGTGTATCCATTGATTCTCTCGACTACATATCTAAGAAACGTAATAACTTTTGTTGAGTTTGTCACGGAAGTGATCATCACCCACTTTACCTAACAGTTGTAGCATTGATGCACGACCCGTAGATATGTGGAACTCCACTTAAACCTTTTAGTTGGTTGAGGTATTGAATTTCACGTTTAGCTGTATTGTATTTATATGTGTTTGCCGGAGTCAATGGATGCCTACAAAAGATGAAACAAAAGTTGCAGCGACAATCTAAAATACAATCTTAAGACGCAATTGCGTCTGTTATAAATCGTCTGTACTTTATAATAATGACGCACAGGGAACGGGTATGCGTTTTCTCAGTTTTTGTAACAAAAAGTTTTGTTGTACATATCAATCCAAGACTAAATAACATTACAGTGACGTACATATGTATATACCCAACAAAGAATAAAACCCCAAAAACAGTGAGACGTTAAAACTCTGGCGCTGTTGTTAGCATAACAAATTTAAAGCACACCGCAACAAACTCCAGGAAAGTTTGAAATCGTTTGTACGAAAAAGCGTCGTGATTGCCGCCAATACTGCTGAGTGGTAAGCTTGACTGCCATGGGCTCGCAAGGTTGAGAGTTCTAATCCTGTCTCGGTCGCTTGTGTTTCCCTGGGCAAGAAACTCAAGTGGACCCGATGGGTTGACCCAAATGGAAGTTATCTTACTTCACAAAATCGAAAAAATCAAATGCAAAATTATCCAAAGGAACAGCAATGTGGCAGGCAAGTCGCTCTATGGCGGACTCATTGCGAGCACAATTCAGGCGTTTTCCAAGAGGATAACAAATTAAACAAACAAAAAAAACATTTGTAACTGCAGTGGTCAAAGCCTGACGCGCATTGCAGGTATTGTGGGCGTGGGAATGCGTTTATTTGTTTTGTTCGGTGGGCGGATAGATTGTTGGCAGTTTTACCACTATGGTGCGCAACTACGCAGCACCATCAGACCATTGCTGTGAAATCTGATTTATGCACACTCCCAATAGTCCAAGTGTACACATTGGAAAAGCACAAAAACAAGGAAAAGCTATTTGATTAAAATATGTAATTTGTTTGTGTTTTGATACGATGTTATGTTTATTCTAATAATTTACAAAATCATTCATGCTCATCCAAAACAAACATTTGCTCAGGGTAAAATTTTTCTTACAAGAAACACTGGTTGCTATTGGGCCCAAAGGGTCACACCGTAATTTGCACAATACAACCTAATCAAACTGTAACGAGAAATTTTCAATAGTCACACTTACTTGCTCGCTTCCTTAAAAACAGCATATGAAATGACTCCATTTATTTGGACTTTGATGAACGAAATACCTCGATTTCCTTTGGTATTTTCCTTCACAGCTTGTGTTGTTTTAGGAATTTTGTCAAAATCTTTGCAATCGAAATAGTCGGTACGATCCAGTTTGACTGGGGATTCCGTAACTCTATTCAACTTATTTTTCACACTGTCTTTATCTTCAAAATTTTTCAGCAAACCGCTGTTTCTCACCAACATATCATCCTCTTCTGGTTTGTAGGTTGTTAGTAATTGGCACTCAACTTGAAACTGGTATAAAGCACTAAGCGTCACGTGTGCTGTGTACATCACACATAACGTTGCAACTACAACAAGCAATCCTCGTTTTTGCAATTTTACTGAAGCAGACATTTTGAAACTATACAGCCGTTTTCTGTCAGTACCAAGTCTTTACGAAACTGTTGCCTTGGGGCATATAAAATTAGTTCGAATTCGTTTTAGAAGTTTTGGTCACTGGGTATTGTTATCGTTGTTAAATCATTCCTATCATTTCTGTTTTAAATCCCAACATAGTTTGAAAGTGTCATGCAAAAATGTTACCCAAAACAAATAGTTTCGGTTGCATAAGAGCAACCTTATTAACACGCAGAATCTCATGCTAAGGGGATTGTATGGCGACCATGCATCAATCACATATAGCAATTTTAGAAACTTGTGAAACAGAAGGGTGCATTTAAATGTGTAAAAAGCTTTTAGACGTTGTTCTTCATCAGAGGTACAGTTTTTCATTGTTGTGCACTGTGACGTCATGTGTTTTTGCACGTGACCGCACAACCGCTCGGCCTTGACGAAGTATCGCAGCTTTGCAAAATGCTACGCATTTGCTTAATTCCTCGTTGCAAGTCTGGTTTAACACGAAAGCGTTCGTAATAAAAACGCGGCACTGACACAGGGTTATCACTTCGAACTACATTTTAATGGAATGATATGTCCAATCATATCGCCTTTGTACAATTTTACGGTTAATGTTATGCCGTCCATCTATTCAGCAATTACATCAGAGAGCACAGGTATGGAATGCAGTCTAAAGCGCTTATTCCAATCGGTCCTCCTCTTCTAAGTCTAAAACTGCTGGTCATGTCTTACCTGCAATATAAGTCAGTTGGACATTTGCGGACCTGTTTCGAATGTGGTAGTTGCTTGTGCTTTAGCAACTATTTGTTTAGCATTAACAGCTAGCTGTACAGGAAGAAAAACAAACAGAATAGCGATTGGTTTGTTCACAGTTTTACAATTGTGTAAGTTATTTCCGTGGTGCATTATTGTGGCTGTAATTGACGCGACTCTACATTTCCCATTTCTTACCTATTTCAGACTGATCAACACATTGTTGAAACTAAAATGTTCGGGGACGCGTGCGTTTATTGCCAGGCTACCACAGCGACAAAATGCTGCCAAGCTAAGCATCCAATAAAATGAAATAAACGTGTACAAAACTTGGACTTGCCAGTAAAGTGTTTGTCGAAATAACACATGACACGTTAGGATAATGCAATATATCTAATAATCTTTGGCTAACCATGTGCACGCGTAGTGGAAAGAAGTCTCATACACATTTTTGCCTGGGGACACCGAAAAGTCGGCCCAAGACCCACCTCAAAGCTACGTATTTTGTATCATTAGGCGAATTTAACCACGGTTTTATGTACTGCCTGCCCAGACAGACTTGTAAAGTGTGTTTGCAAATAACGTGATACTTGTGGTTTTGTTACGATGCAGACTTTGAAACAACGTTTAATAGTTTAAATATAAAGATGGCACTTTTTTATGGTCGCAAACGAGCATAACGGTCATTTTTGGCCATCGCAGCAGTTAGCCTAATTGTTTGTTCGCCGCTGTGCACTCAGTATGCAGTGATAAACTGCTTTATTGTTTGTTTACCGAAAGTTTAATTATTAATTCCAAGCAAGGTCTGTTGCAATTTGACCACGATAAGACGGTCTGACAGGTCGAAAGTTCCTTACTGTAACTGGCAACAAAAGTCAAAGTGGTAGCAGGTTTTACGCTTTGTTTCAGTACAATTAATTCTTACGTTTGTAGTTAGTTAGTTTTTACATATTCTAAGACAAATATGAGGATTCTCATGGTTTCCAACCATCTAGTTTAGCTGCGTGAAGCGCTAATGTATCAATGTAAACCGCATGAATTTATGGTTTTTAAATGATGCACGAAAATTAATATGTTCAGTTTGATGACGTTTGATTGTTTGGAATTTTCGGACCAGATTATTCGTGTGTTGTACAAGGAAGAAATTCCTCAAGATGATCAACAAAGTAAAAGGGTTGGTAATGGGCAAGAAAGGCCGGTTTGTTGCTTTTGGCATTCTAGCTAAAATTCTGTTGACCGGAGCGTTTTTTCTGTTGGCAACGCAACCAAAGGAGGACTTAAGAATTAAACGAGGTACGATTTCGAAACGTGTTTGTCAATCAGTGACGTATTTAGCCGAAAAATGCAAGAGGGGACAAATATGTTATGGGTTAACAGATTATGGTACATGGGCGAGTTCTCAACGTTTCTACAAATATTTCTTTTGCCCATATTTGTGTAATTAAGCTAATATAAGATTGAAGTGGGAACAATCGTAGAAAATTACCTGTTTTATTCTAGCGAAAATTCAACATAGGAATTTGTAAACTAAAGATTGTGTGGTGGGGCAACAACCCTTTAGTTTAACATCGTAAAAATACAAAGTAAAGACACATGACAGCAAAACAAGTGACAAAACCCTTGGTCACATGGGCTGCTTGGTAAAATTAAAACAATTTCCTGAGCACTAACAAATATTTACGGTTGGTTTTTACCATATCAGTGTACATTCTATAGCTAGCCTAGGTATATTGTAAACATAGTGCCAATGAAAAGTAAAATGTGACAAAGATGCACAAAAAACCTGAATAAATTTATTTTATATCTCACAGGTACCAAATGTAACAAACTTTGCAATAAATTTGTTGACGAAACGATTTTGTGTCTCGTTTGCCTCATTCATCCCAAAGCCTATTATTGAAACATTGATGCGTTGTTTTTATAGAAGCCGTTCCGCTAGCTGAGTCGAAGCAGTACATGCAGTTCAACGATTTCGTGAACGGAAAATTTAGGGCAAACAGTTTTTATCCAAACTGGGTGTCAGGTAAAGCTGCAGTGTTTTGACTGGATTGACTGTTTTTTAAAAGCTAATTAAAGCTGATATTGTTTGGTGACATTATGCCCAAATTGTATTAACGCTTTGTAGTGTTCCTGTTACTTTTAATGTAGGCACCATCCCCTTGCTAAAATATTTGCCATGTAAATATTAGTTGCAGGCTGTCGACAAACTTTGGAAGACCTTTGTTGATTAGAGTTTGTTTGATTATAGTTCAATCGTGCGGGGTTAAGCGAGTTGCCATTTACAAAATGCCCCCTTTTTAAAACATGAAGCATAAAAGTACCCATTTCCGGACATTTAAAATGTAAAATGCAGGTTTAATTGATCTCTACTTTATTAGGTAATGAGTACGTTTCTAAACTGGCGGACAACTCGTTTGTCATCAAGAAGATTGAAGATGCAACAGAAAGTGAAATCCTTTCCTCAAATGTGTGGGTAAGTCATTTTCTGAAAAATTGTTTGCTAATGTGAGACAGAACAAATTAACGACAAAACCATTTCCAGGACAGCGTTGCAAATCCGTATTCATATTCACTTTCATCTGATCAGTTGGTTATGGCTATTTTCCACAACCAAACCGATGTAAGTTTACCAATATGCTACTTTTTGTTGCTCCCTTTGGCTGGCACTGTGTCACACATTTTTTGTTGCTCTACAGGGATACGCGCATTACGTTCGAACCTTCTCCATCACATTCTTTAATGTTACGACAGGGTAGGTTGGTTAAGCTGTTTTTACTGCGTTGGGTGCATATTGACGAAGCCTCAGCACAATCTGTTTCCCTGTCGAACTGATAATTTTTATTTGCAGAAATAAAATAAATATTCCGAGTTTTCCATCCAGTGAGGTCCAAAAATTCCAATGGTCTCCGACCAATCACGGATTTTCGTACGTCACAGGTTTCGACGTCTACGTTGCATTGGTTAAGTACATGGTTTTCTACTTTGGTTTTTGTTTTGACAACTGGATGATATAACACCTTTTTAATATTTCATCCTTTTCTTCCAGTGTATACCGTAAGTAACACTTCTACTGTTTTACATATTAGTCTGTACATAGTCTAGAGCAGTGTTCGGCAACAAAGGCGTAGCCAGCCCAAAATTTTGATGGGGGGCAAGTAACCCAACTTAATGGAAAGCTTGGGGATTTTTTTCAGGAGTAGCCTACTTTAATGTACAATTTTGAAATTTGGGAGGGGCCATGGCCCCTTATATCACAATCGTTTACATGTGGTGCAATGGAGTACGACTCCGCGTTTTGGCTCCGCCATCGCGTCAGGTTCCAGCTCCCATACACCATGCGGCCCACATAAGTAAGGTTCCCGCGGCCCACTAAAAAGTACTAGGCGGCCCACAATTGGGCCGCGGCCCACAGTTTGAAAGGCTGCTTTTAGAAACGTTGTTTGGTAGACAAGTAATACATCAAGGTCTATGTGTGTTTAAAACTCACCGCAAAAACAATACATAAAAGGTTAACTGAAGTTTTTTACGATAACTGCTTGTACATTCATTTTTGCCACTAGACTTGAGACGGGGATGCGAACGTTTTTCGCACATTGTGTGCGAAAATGTGCACACGTAAAAAGTGCACAATGTGCGCGAAATGTGCAGGAGGAAAAATGTGCGCGCGGATAATGTGCACAATGTGCGCGAAATGTGCAGATGGAAAAATGTGCACGCGGTATATGTGCACAATGTGCACGAAATGTGCAGATGGAAAAATGTGCGCATTGTGTACCTAGGTGTGTGACCAAGAGCTTCTATACTAAAAAGCGTCTCGCACGCCCCCGCAAACAAACATATCATTAAATATCTTTTGATCTACTGGGATTTAGGCGCTGAAAATTTACAACTACATTAAGTTGGGACCAATACTTTAAAACTACAAATTTTTGTAGGTAAAACCCTGAATTTCGGACATAATATTTGGGTGAAAGTACACACTTTACGGCACAAAAATTAAGAAAGCACATCTGTCACATAATTATATTTTTACAACTGCCACCATTGTTAAAATCCAAGCCGTATGGGCTAATCATAAGGTGATCAGGTGACCATATTCAAATTTTGTTTACAACGATATTAATCGTAAATGTACCTCCTTTCAACTTTATCACCCATTAGGTACCCCAAAGGCGTTTGTTTTTCATGAACGGTCAATACTTTGTTCAGTAAAATCGACCAAATATGATGAAACGCCAAACAATAATGCGCTTAAAATTATCAACGTTAAAACATACCGTTAAAAACGAGTAAAATCTCAGGGTCCGTAAGGCAATTTTAGGGGGGACCGCGAAGCGTCTTTGGTCTCACTTGGTCGATGTTATTTCGAGTGACTTCTGATACATTACGGGTGTACGTTTTATATGCAGCATTGATTGTGGCGTTTGTGACAATGCTTGCTTTGTGGATGCGATTGTGGCTTACACAAAGCGTTGCGGGTATGGATTAAGAAGTAAAAATTATTTGAGTTAAAGTGAACCGCGAGTCATCGAAAAAACTGCAGGGGGTCCGTTGTGCAAATAATTTAAAAAAGTTTGAGAACCACTGGTGTAAAGGCAATAAAACAAGTTAATTGTAGTATATTCACGTTTCTTCCTCATCAAAACTATATACAGCAAATATCCACTCTACCCGAATTAATATTTCAATAAAGTCCCTGACGGTAATTGATTAAACCTCTATTTTTTAGGCTGTGATCAAATGGTACATTGGCGACATTGGCGATACCTTATTCTACAAAGAGCATGTCGTTTTTAATCAGCCCAAAATCGTCATTTTGTTTTTGGGGGAACACCTGTTAATATTCACACTCGCCACACTCTTACACACATTTGAAACATTATGCCCGTAAAAATTTTCGATATAATTTGCACAAAATGTGTGCGCACATTTCGGTCCTTGCACATTTCCAAAGTAATGTGCACAAAATGTGTGCGCACATTTCGGTACTTGCACATTTTCGTCAAAATGTGCGCACAATGTGCGCGCACATTCCGGTGCTTGCACATTTTCGATCTAATGTGCACAAAATGTGCGCGCACATTTCGGTACTTGCACATTTTTGAAAAAATTGTGCGAAAAAATGTCACAACCCCTGTTGCTAGACTTGGCCCGTATAGCCTCTATAACCTCAACCGAAATTATAAATATGTAACCAGGTGTTCTATATATTTTATTTTTGCGTTTAGGATGAACTAACAACTCCTCAACGGCTAACAACCACAGGCGATGAGCAGTTAACATTTAATGGTGTCACTGACTGGCTACACTTGGGCGAAATCACCGATAATGACGCATTATTGTGGTGGTCACCGGATGGAGAATTTCTTGCTTATGCCACGTAATTTACCCCTGTGTCGCTTTGAAAATTTTTCCTAAATACATAATACCATGCAACGGCAATTACTACTTGCTACTCAGCCTGCAATACGAAAACGCCTGTAGTGCGGATGTTAAACACGGTGGTGATGAAGTTCGGAAGCCAATTACGTGTCATTTATTCTCTTTTGTTCAGAAAAATTCGATACCTTTTGCTTGCTTAAATTCAATTGAGCATCAAACTAAATATTTTGAAATTAGTGGTAGACATCTATTTAAATTTTCAAAATTTCTATTGCGCTTAGAGTCTTATCTTATTTGACAGCTACTCTCAGCAACTCTGGATAGTTGGCGGATAAACGTTTTGTACACCAAAATTGAAAACTCGTACTAAAGTTTAAAAGGTATTGCGCCAATAGCTAAATAAATTTCACTGGACACGTTTTTTGTTGAGACTTCTGTTAGTTAAATTAAACCGTGTGATTTTAAACAGGCTCAACGAAAGCGGTGTCAGGACCTTCGAGTTTTCGATTTTCGGTGACTCCAAATATCCTACGATGACCCAGATGCCCTACCCCAAAGTTGGGACCAACATTCCCTTCACATACGTCACCATTGTTAACGTGACGTCATTGGAACAAACCAGACTGGAGCCTCATCCTGTGAGTTTGAATGCGGGAAGAAGATTTAGGAATTCAGTTGCTAAGTCGACTGTTTTGGTATTTTTACTAAGCAACATGAGTTTGTAGCAAAAGCAATTTATCCTAAAAATTTAAAGACTGCTTTAAAATGTTTAAATTTACATTTAAATAAAACTCAAGGCATAAAGTTCATGATAAGACAACGCTACACAAATGAACAGCAAACCGATTAATGTAATTACTGTCATCTTTAATGGCACAATTAGTTTGGTAATCGTTTCATGTGCAAGTAACTTCCTAAATTATGTTTATACCATGTTGGCATGATGTGGGGAGAGTATTACCTTAATTCAGGCTTGTGGAGAGGTAACAATATTTTTACTCAAACGTGGAAAAGTCGCATGCAGAACGAATCTCTATCGGAAAATTGCATAGCTCCCAATTTTACCTGCACACACGGTAAGCCAAACATTGTGAAAAAGTTAACTCTGTTGAGCAGTGTGTCTGAAATGCAGAAAGAAATACCATCTTGAATCCTTGTTTTAACTGGTGAAAAGATTACATCCATTAAAAATTAATAGGTGACAATCTTATTTAAAATATCACCAGGTTGCATTTCTGTTTGTGATGTAATGAGGCAAATGTCATTGATTTTTACATTGGTTAAGAAATGTTTCATCCCTTTTGCGCAACACCTTTTCAATGTTGTGCAGCTATTTCGGTCAAATGTAACTCAACTGTATGTGTATACAGTGCATTCAATGATGACCACCAGTGCAACGGGATGGATAGGGCATTATAGGGTGCCTTATCTCTTTCCTTCATCAAACGATGAAGAATATTTTACTGTCAAGAGCAACAACGGTTTCATTCATCTTGTCAGAGTAAATGTTACAGGAAACGAACTTGATTGGAGAACAAACGGAAGTTTTGAGGTGCGCAATATGTTTTCAGCAGAATACAAAAAGCAGTGTTTCGCTTGCCTAAACCCACAACATATACTTTGCTATTAAAAAAATACACTCTTTTTATTAAAAAAATATTTTGTAACAGTTCAAATCAGGGTTGGTCAAACTAGGTCTTACAAAAATCGGCCTACAACGCGAATTTAGTGCAGTATCTGCGAGCAATTCCAATCCATGTTGTTCCCAAGCAGACCAGTGCAATTAGCAACCGACCAAAGTCCAATTCATTATCGCATGACGTTAAGAAAACCGCTGCGATCGTAAAGCGAACGACGGCTTAATATTAAATCCAACATCCTTCATAAAACAGAATTCCGTTTTTTTCCTTTCAAAGAATTGGTGTTGTTAGTGCAGTAAAACAAAGACAAACTGTATCAAATGTGAAATTATGTTTGTTATAAATACAGCCTGCAATAAATTTATTCGAAATATACTAAACTCAATCATCCAGTAATGAAGACACACCTGGTTTAAATCACAAGCTATTCTTGTGATTACTATTCTTATTAAATAAATGTCACGGTTGACTTCACATGCAGTCTTGGAAGCATTGTGTCTTGTTAAAGACGACTAGCAAAACTTAACAACAGCAAGTATTTATTCTGTTCGTTTTGTTAAAGGTAACTGATACGGGATATGGATACGACTCTGTGCATCACTACGATAGCACTTGGGACTTCGTTTACTACACTAGCACTGAAATGGAATCCAGTCCGGAAACAGGGCTTCCCCGAATCCGCCACCTGTGGAAAGTCAAAGGTACTTGTGGGAATAACATCAATGCCATGTTTAAAATTTACCACTGGTGTTTTTGATCAGCATGCTGTTGCATCAAATAGAACAAGCCCTCGGTTTTGTCAAAGTCACATCTTGAAGAAATTTTGCTAATATTTGCTTCCTTTGAGGCCCATACAATGCAACTTTACTTATGATTGTTAGCAGTGCACAAGTGNATGGCCTTTTTTCAAATAATTCAACTTCTTATTATTATGGGTCCCCTTCCTAAAAGGGGACACATATTGTTTTCACTCTGTTTGTTTTTTTTTTCTTTTTTTCTACCCTGAGCTTGTCCATGCTGTTTTGCTATGAAATGTATGGTAGATTTCGATGAAACTTTTTCAGTGTGTAGATATAATCATGTGGTTGTGCCATCTGTTTTGTTTGACCCCATAGCCCCAGTGGTTATCCAGATAGCCCCCAAAATGTAAAACGTTTTTAACATGCATGCGCACCACAAACGTTAGTTTAGTATGGACTATATACACAATTTGGTAGTAACACATATCTGCCTTACTATGCCAGACAATTAACATGGCAGTTGTCTGATTTTGCGGAAACCAGTAGCATGAGGCATTATTTTGGCCGTTGTGAGGTCACAATGTATCTAGCGAAAGGGAAATCCCCATGTTGAACAGTTTTCAAACCCGAAATGGTGAAATATTCCCTGCACATTGTCTATGCACTTTTGAGGTGAAATGTTTGGTGGATTTGGATGAAACTTTC
>QXVZ01002542.1:5027-17452 GCA_008931825.1 Phallusia fumigata
TGGACAAGCTGCAGGGTAGAAAAAAGAAAAAAAAAAGAAAAAAAAAACAAACAGAGTGAAAACAATATGTGTCCCCTTTGGGAAGGGGACCCATAACTAAGGTGGAATATAACCTTTAGTGGCTTAATATAAATCATTTTTGCATTGGTAAATATATGATATAAAATTTCACCAATAGTTTATTTTTATTTCAGTTTCTTGATTTGATCATGTTGGTCGGATTTAGAACTGTGTGAACAGGGAAAGTGCTAAACTGTACATTACTAGAACAAATGCTGACAGCAGGTCAACAAATTAACACAAACTGCCAATTGCAGTAGAATAAAAATCCAAATGGCACAAATATTGATAAAATTTTGAAGAAATAACAAACAAATTTTACCTGTGACCCCTTTTGAGAAAGTTAATTTGCACATCATTTTGGTCAATCCTTTTGTTGAACAAGTCGAAGATTTTAGTGCGCTTGGTGAGCTGGCAGCTGTGAGGATCAAGCTGACAAGAAAATGAACATAAACTGGTTTTCTTTTTTGTGTCACAAATTTGTGATTTTTTAAAACATTTTGCTGTGATCAAAACAAGTCTAAACACTTTTGTTGATGTTCTAAAGAAAGGGTAAAATTTGTGACAGTAAAACTCACCAATTTGCGTTCTGCGTGATTTGGGCACATCCACCTACCACTAGGTGGATTAGTGAGAGGAGGATCAAGGCAATCTGGATGAAAGACTAGCGGGCAAAAGTCGCAGTGGATTAGCACAGCCACTCGACATGACCTGTTCACAGAGTAATTCATGAATGAAATAAGCTTTTTTTGTGTAAGCTATCTGAAACAAATTCAAGCTAAAAGTTTTTGGAAACAACTAAAAATGAAAAACGTTTTGCTCTTTTGGCACTAGCAGGGTAACCACTGGAGCTGTGGGATCAAATGAAACAGATGGCACAATTTCATGGTCATATCTACCAGCTTTAAAAGTTTCATCCAAATCCACCAAACATTTCATGGCAAAACGACATTCACAAGCTCGGGGTAGAAAAAAACAGAAAAAAAACAAACAAACAGAGTGAAAACAATATATGTCCCATTCAGCTAGAGGAACTATAATGAGCTGAGGCCTAACAAAAGTTAAAATTTACTTGGAACAGATGAAGCAGAGCTTTGCAGGGAGTGGCACCAGGCCATTTGAATCCAATTCATGTGTCAGCTTCTTAGGTCGGCCCAAACCACGACCGTCAAAGCGCTTCTTTTTTGATCCTGAAGTGAGTTTTAAATTACATGATATTGACCATAGCAAAAAAGTATAAAACAGAATGTGCATGAAATAAAAAAAATACACAAGACTGCTTTTTATATACCTGGTAATGGGGCATTTAGCAAGTATTCATTTGGCAGCTCGAAAAGTGTGGTGTTATCCATAGATGCAGCCGCTATCAGCATACCAAAGGGATTGTCCAATGTCACACTGGGCTTAGACAGTTCAGGATCACACTAAAACACAAAACAACAACAAATCTTACAAGGTAATCCCATCCGGAGCCAAAATACAAAAGATGCACGAAGATTTACCTCTAAAATGGCCTTTTGGCCCCTAGTGGTAGCCTTGATGACAGTTTTTCTCCAGTCTTTATCATAGGCCGAACCAGGACTAGAGGCAGTTTCTGTCTGTGGATACTGCTCTGCTTTGAGCACAGATTTTGCAGGAGTTTGACTGGGGCCTTGAGATGACCTCCTCCTTGACGTTGTCAAAACTTGCTGCACAGTAGGTGATGAGGAAGGAGTCGGTCTAAGTTTGTTACAAAAAAAGTTATTTGAATTGGTCAGACGAAAGTTAAATATACAAGCAAAAAGACAGTGTAAAACTTTTGTTCTTTGGGTTTTTAATTTTGCCAAATGTGGGGAAGGGCCAAGAAAGGCCATAACCTATACTCAGTATTGAGCATTGCTGTTTTTCCCACTAATTGGCAAGTTTTGTCATGCAAACGTATCTAAAAGGTCAAATACATGTGACATTATGATGTCCCAAGCATTCTTGGTCGGGCACTAAATATTAACATGAGGCACTTGGTGCTTGGCCAAAGAGAGACTTGCACTGTAGGAACAGTGAGGAAAACAGAGTTTAAAATAACCATGCGCGACAAAACTTAAGCACTAACCTCTTTTGTGTGTCCACTGCATTTGGCACTACAGTGCTCCTTTCCTCTTTTCGATTTACATTTAAAACATTCTTGTGATTTTGCAGGGTCTCTTGCAGTGGTTTTGGAAGACAGCCAAGGTCGTCCTGATGTTGTTTTAACAGACTAAGTGCTGTGTGAGTTAAAGTGTGGCGATGGTGGCCATCGTTTACCTGTAAGGATTGTAACAGTATGGATTTATGAACAATTTTTAGATACATGTTCTCTAATTATTTACAAGCTGTGTTACAAACAAGTCCTTTTTCCGAGACATTTAACTAGTTAGCTCGATTTTATTCAGTCTTGTGATGGGTAACCTAAGTTAGTTCAAGTTGCAAACTAACATTACTCAAGTCAACACCAAATCATTTCTTGTTTTGGGGTCATTTTTATCAAGAACTCTATCTGTAAAAGTATATCTTACATGGTGCAACTAGTAAAATTGGTCGTAACTTCATATGAAGCCAATGTCAACTTCCTTACTTAGGTCATTACAAACCTAGCAGCAAGAGTGTTTAAACTCCACTTATAACCTATTCACTTATGATGGTAACATACCTTGACATTGCCAGTCACCACACATCGATGGCAAGCCCATTCCCCAGAGGGAACNAAACCTAGCAGCAAGAGTGTTTAAACTCCACTTATAATCTATTCACTTATGATGGTAACATACCTTGACATTGCCAGTCACCACACATCGATGGCAAGCCCATTCCCCAGAGGGAACCTTGTCTTCATCTAATGGAGGATTGCTAAATAAAAAAGGGTTTCAGTAAGATGTTAACATTTCCCCACATTATGGCTTGCCTAGAGTGCGTACAGCTGGTTTTCAAAACAATTTCTACACAAATGGACTACAATTTTGAAGTATCTTTATTTTTTTTTTTTTTGGGGGGTGATTGTTGAAACATTTATTACCAGTAGCTTACCAGCACTGTAAATGAAAAGCAGCAGGGCAGCAATCACAGCAGAGTAAGTCTCCTCCCTCACCACAAGCATCACATGTTTCATGATTACAGCGTCTCCTCCACATTTCACGTTCAGCAGCCTTTCGTTTGCGCTCCTGTCTCGCACCCTCCTCACTGAATGGAGGAGCTATTAACTGTTGGATTTTCTAAAAACAGTTTGTGTTAATCTTAGAGGGAGTCAAGGTTTAAACCAAAGGCAATGACTTATGCACTGTTTCACACTTTTCCATTCAAGCTTTAAAACCCACAGCAATGGCTTAGAAATAATGAACATGGCCTTTTTTATTTATCATACCATAGGACCAGCATTGAGTAAAGAGAAAGCAAATACAACTTTATTTAAACCAAAGCGTTCTAAGCTAAAATGTTTAACTTGGCTTAAGTGCAGTGGAATTAGTTTAAACAACAAATGTAACCAAGCCTCTAACTGTAGTTCAATTTTAACTTTGCCTTAAAGATTATTCATATTTGCAATTTTTCTTCGCAAAGGAAAAAATATTTGTTCAACACACCTCCATCAATCCACCAGTATAGTCAATATCATAGCACTGCAAAGGTGCATGAGTCATTTTGATTAGAGAATTGATGTGGCCTGTCCACTTGGATCAGTTAGCAACAATAAACTGCAATTGTACAAAGCTCAAAAAGAATTAAGTAGCATGTTACAATAACATCACAAATGTCTGTCAAATGCAAAATAATGATAATTAAACCATGGAAAAGATTGTTTCACACCTGTTTCTCAGTAGTGTAGCCTAAATACAGCAAATACCAACACTTTTACCGTTTGGCATTTTAAAGTTGGGCAGACATTTTTTTTCAGTTTATGCTTTAGCTAGAAATACACAACTTAGGGGTGTTACATTTTTGAAGGGAAAGTTTTTCAAACCACACCATCTATAGTAATTGTTTTGTCAATCAATTTAAAGAAGAATTTCAGCACTTGGAAAAATTGGTTACTTTGGCGCGCGTTTCGTTCAGGCGTTCATAACACTACAAACGTGTTCAACGCAATTGTCACACAATCCTTCGCAAATCAGTTGAAATGTTTTAAAACAACTNTGGTTACTTTGGCGCGCGTTTCGTTCAGGCGTTCATAACACTACAAACGTGTTCAACGCAATTGTCACACAATCCTTCGCAAATCAGTTGAAATGTTTTAAAACAACTTAAACATTTTAACATCAGACACTGCCTTCAAAAAACACAACGCGAAATCTATCGCCAAACAACAATTGGAATCCATCACTTGCAAATGTTATCCGCAAATTCTCAACACGAACTTCATGCCAATTTTGTAAAATAAACAAACAAGACAGCGACACTTAGAGGACGATGCCGCGGGGAGCTTTAATCTCAAGCCCATAATTGTTTGAATGCTTGTATTAGAAAATTTTACTGTCATAAAGAATAAAGTTACACAAATATAATAACAATTACTTCAAAAACAATCTCAACTCCTTGCCATGAATGTAGGAACTACAATTTCTACAAGAGAGCGCTGCTTTTTTTAAAAAACAGAAAATAATAATCTGTTTCCCAATTTGTGTATTTAGTGCCACAAGTGGACAAAATAAAATTTTTTACACGGTAGGGAAATTCAAACCAAAAAAATCATTTAATTTCAGTATTTAATTAAAGCAATGTTATTCCATTCCAAAAGTTTTTTGAGTTTTGATCAGTCACGTTTCGGTGTTTGTAGTTTTTTAAATGTTTTGTGTAACATAGAAAATAGCAAATAATATTACTTACTAGTAAGTTATCTATGATTGGACCGGTAATTCACTAAACAAAAAACTCGTAAATCACTAAACTAAAAACTGGTAAATTACTAAACAAGAAGACCAGTCCACGATTTGATGTAAATTTTGTGTGATTTTACCAGATAGTGTTGTAGCAACATAAAGCGATTTTTACGTTGTGAAGCAACATGAGACAGGATGGGTTGAGTTTATTTCGCTTGGTGAAAAAAACCACTAAATGCGCAACGTGCAAACTAACTTTAAAATAGATTCCCTTTTTTTAGTGGATATGTTAAAAAAGTGTGTTTCGTGCAAACCAAAGTGCAAAGGAATGCAACTGAATATTAGAAAAGGCGGCAAGGTGTTATTCAGCGCCCGCATTGCCCACAAAACCAAAACTTGTCGCAAAACTCGTTTATTTAACCTCGAGCGTTTTGTGATCGCTCCCGGAATGCGGCGAAGTTAATGACCTCCTGATTTTCTTAAAAAACGAAAATGACTGATCCGCTGATTACAGGAATTCCTGTTTAACGCGACATCGTTTGCAGGAAGCCGTGATGGCTTCGGTTATAATTTAACCTCCGGCGACGCTGAAAGGCGTTTGGCAAGGTTTCAGTTAGTTGCAGTTTTGATTGTAAAGATTCAATGTTCCAACAAGCTGTGTAGTGAAAAATTTGTAGAGTATTGACTTTAAAGTGCAGCAAAAAATGATGATCGCTAGAAGGCCTGAATTTTACCCTTTATTTGTATTGTGGTCACAGCGTTTTGTTACGTTTAAGTAAAAAACCACAGTGTCAAGTACGTGGCAGGGTTGATTGAAAGGCCCAGATGACGAAATACGATGCCGTTAAGCCTTGTTTATCATATTTGCTTTAGCCTAACAGGTCGCGCGAAGCCGCATTGATTCGTTTTTACAAAGCTGCACAGAGTCTGCATCCGTTTGTTAGCGACGGGGTTTGATTTTGTATCTAGAACTGATGCAGTCAAATACAATAGTTGTTTTTCCCAGCTAAATTGACTCAAAAATCAGCGCAGAAGTCGTAATAGTAATACAGTGAATCTGTTGTATTTAATTACCTAATTTAGCGGTTTGTCAGATACACACAGCAACGCGTAGGCAACGTTTAATTGCCACAGCCTGAAATCACAAATTCGGAGGTAACGCCAACGGTTTAATAAGTAGGCAGGTGAGGGTAGAACAACGGCGTTCAGCTTATACTTAAAGGTTGATGTACTCCAGGGAAGACCATACTTTAGCATTACATATCTTTTTTTAAAAAGGCAGGAAATGATTCAAAGGTATTAGGTATTGGAGTGTAAAGTGAGCAACAACAGTTGGTACAGTTATGTTTAAAGAATTTATTGTTGTGTCTTCCGAACAACTGAAAAGGCGTTTGTGAGTCATTACGTACATTACGAGTAGCGGGATTAAAAGGCCGGCATAGTTCGGTCCTACACGAACCCCAGGGCAGGTGTATCGAAACCCACGCTTTAATTTCCTTAACGTTGCTTTACATAACGCTGACCAAACAAACGTTTTTTGGCGCAGAGAAGCGTGTGCCTGGAAAGTTGTAGTGTTACAAATTAAAATGTTGTTTTTGGCAAGTACAGGTTTTTTTTATAACGCTTGATACCAAGAGTCCAGTTTTTATTCAGACCTTTCAAATCTGGTCCAATGCAGTACTGGAGCAGGGTTGGACTAACAAGCCTCTGCCCAGGAAACTGTGTGATGAACAATGCAGTTAATGTGTATTCGCGGGTTGTTTGTCGCAAACGCGGATTGCTGACGATTGTTTCAGAGCGCAAGGCAGCGTCGATTTCGCGTTAATTAGACAAAGCACGTAGTCGCAGCAAGTGCATGGTTTCTATTGGCAGGGGATCAGAAAAACAAGCCGCGTTGCTCGCCAGTGCTGCGGCGATACCAAGTTTCATAGAACACTTTGCATACAAAGTAGAAACTTTCCTTATGTGTTTACAGTGGCTTTCGTGTGACCAATCTCTTGCCAAAGACGTACGGGATTAATGTGTTGTTTGTTGGGCACAGACAACTGATGTGTTTCGCCACGAGGCTGCTGTGATGATTAATAACTGAGATATTACAGCCAGCGATTTCGATGTTCGGATTTGATTTTGCGGCAAGCCACTCAGACAAATACTTCGATGCAAAAGAGGTGCGGTGCGCAATTAGCGCGGTTCGCCGAAGGTGTTTGTTGGGTCGCCGGGCGGAGATTTCCAAACATTCGCTGTAGTTTAAGATGCAGAATGTGATAAAGCTTCATTGGTTGAGACAGATACATACTAACTTCCCGTTCAGCGCCGCAGAATAATCGGGATTTTGACTGCAGGTCGGTCAACCATTTATTGACTGGGCCCGGGTGTTAAACAAAATGGATGAAATAAACCCGCCTTTAAACTTTAGGGTCTCGAAAAAGTGTTTCGATAATGTTCTGTTGCAGATGTTATTTAACAAACTGTAAAAATATTGCAAAAAGCTAAGATAAAATTTTGCTAATTAGTTGCAACAAAACTGTGGTTGTGTTTGCTACCGATGAAAGGAAAAAAAGGGAGAGAAGGTGAGTCCTTGTATTCGTGGTTCTCAACCGTTTTACCCGATTTTCAAATCTAAATTATCCGAGCGGAAATTTAGTTTGAAAATAGTATGTTTATATCGGTAAATTAAAAAAACTAAGCTCTCACAAATTATAAACTTTTATTAATCATTACTACAAAATTAATAGTATTATCTTTGAAATAGTTTTTTATTCAACCAATGAAAAGATTCTGTGTAAAACAAAAACATTTCAATCAAAGTTCCCCCCTTACAAGTGTCAAATATCCCCTAGTTGGGGATTCCCCCCGATTGAGAACCTCTGCCGTATATTGGCTTAAAACTCTAAAGCTATAAGGCACAATCGCGTAAATTGTTAACGACCAATTTTGAAGCTGTTATGCCTTATTACCGCAGTACGCAGGCACAGTCAGATTCCAAAACAGACAAGCCGCCGGGGTCGTCTCGAACTACGACCCTGTGTCGGTTTCAGGTTTCGCGTTTCCGGGCAATGTCGTTGCGCTCATCCGATTGCGGTCTGATTCGGTCGATTAGCTGGTACCGCGTCTTCCTCGACGATAAATAATTAAATCTCGCGTTGCGCGTGCTGCGAATTAGCGTCAAGTGGCGCGATGGGGCCGACCGATGACCTGACCCCGAGTCTAAGCTTATTTGCTACGAGCTGCAGCATTAATATTGAACACGTTTACAGCCCGGGGTGATTAAAGCTAGTTTAGTGGACATTACCGGCGACAATGGGCGGAGGCCACTACGGTACCGAGTGCTTGATGACGAGGAATGCATTTAATCAAAAGTCGCGGGCTGAGGAGCCGTTTTTGCAAGACGCTCATTGCGTTGGTATTTCAATTAGTTCCAAGTATGTCTTCCGTACATAAAAGGGCAACGATGAAGTGTAATATTACAACTGTGCACACCGTAAGGATAGTGTATGAAAAGTCATAGAAGGAAAAGATTTTTTATTTGCGCAACTACTCCGCTTTATAGATTTGAATATGAGCCATGCTACAGCAAAATGACAAGTTCATTAACAAAAATCGGGTATTTTGTGAAGTTTAACACCGGTTGAACGACGAATTTTCGTAAAATAGTTTGCCGAACAAAAAAGCAGAGGTAATTTCTATTTTTGCTCAGCCCAAAATAAAATTGGACGCTACAAGCATTACCCATCAGCTCGGTCGAAAAACTTTGGAGCGTTTATCGATAATCGACTTCGCCATCGCGATTTCGCACTTCGTACGCAGCAGTCCTGCGCGGTCTGTTGCACTTGTCACGAATCGAAATTCCCCGGACCATGGAGGTCGCGCCATCAATGTCTGCGGCGACTCGAGCTGCGCATTCGAAGACCTCGAAAACACAACCAGGTTTTCCGATGCGATTACGCGAACTCTAACAAACCCCGCGGGTCGCAAATGCATTCGAGGTAACCATGTAATATGCATGGTACAAAGTGTTACAATTTTGTATCTATCCATATTGAACTCCTCTTGGCCTCGTGGGAGAATATGACCAAGTGACTAACCGGTTTTCAACCTTTTTTTATTCCATGAACCGATATTCAAAGCAAAAGTCTCCCCACCGGAAAATTATTTCGTATATAATAGTATCTTTACGTTAGTATATTAAGAATGGAACTAAGCTCTGACAATTGATAAACTTTTAGATAAATTGGATTTTAAACAAAATGCCCCCTTTAGTGGGTAACTCCCCCTGTTGAGAACCACTAATCCATTATCGCCAAGGATCAAACTTTATGTACACCGCTTGGTCAACTTTTTTCAATGTTTGGAACAAGACCCAACTGATTTTGCGCACATGTAAATTGGGCACCCACCCATCAGGCGTCAACAAAATTTTGACAACATGCCCCAAATAATTTTAGTTCGCCTACAATTTGGGTAGTTGTCATACAAAGGGTTCTTTAAAAACAAACTACTGACGCGGCGCTTTGTTCGGACCCCAGTGACTCAAGCTCTACTTCCTTCTTCCTCTGTATTAAAATTACAGGGCTCGCCCTTGAGTAAGCGGTGGCACGCATGCAAACACAGTAGGTGTGGTTTTTCCAATTTACGTCCATTATGAAAAAACTGCCGATCAATTTGTTTCATGTCAAGGAGCTTTGTGTGAGAGGCCGATTGTTCGTCAACCGACTAATTGACATGTAACAAGAAAAACTAAAGCCATGTGCCAAGTTAAGCGGGTATAAAAAGCCTTGTAGGTCAGACAGGCAAATTGCGCTGAAATAGTTTCGCAATAAAGTTGTTACCAGGAAAAGGAAATGTGCATGTTAACGAGTTTCTTTAGCATTCATGATATTGAGCGTGTCCAAACTTCAGCCGATCGAGCAAGGTCCAGGACTCAGGAAAAACTGCTTCATTAGTAAAGAATTGAGCGTAAAATAAGATTAATGAAAGGCAGCACCACGAGCCAAGAAAATAACTGTTTCTGTAAATGATAAGAGAATTAGTGCGAATGATTTGAGGACAAGTTTTACAGCTTATAGATTGTGCTTCTGCGCATTTTGTGCTTTTATACGGTGTCTATTTTCAGGGTTAGCAACTTGACTGACACTTTTCCTCAGGTAAAGCTTTATCGTTTTATTTCGCAGATGGATTAGATTTCAAGATCGGGCGATAGGGTATCATTAGCGGGTTGTAATGTTCGCTTTCAAGCATCGAATGGTGTAGAGTTAATGCCCTAAACGTTTGCAGAATGTATGATTCGCGATGTATTAAAAACCATTAGCGCTAAGCCTCGCGAAACTAACCTTGCTCTATTTTGTTGGTTCAATACTGAATTAGGTATAAGCGCTACAGGCTATGTAAAAAAGGATATAAGATACGGTTGGACGATGATGTCCTGTGGTCGTTTGTGTATCAGGAAAAGTAAAAGAAGTAACGCTACAACCTTGTTCACGTAGACGTGGTTTGAAAAGCAGAGCACAGAAACGTTATAATTCAAATAAAACGTCTTTTGTAAAATGCTATTGGTAACAACCATCATATTATGGTCGTTTGTAAAATGCTACAGTTAAAACAACTATCATATTATGACTTTTTGACCAGTTCACTAAAAAAGACTAACAAAGATTCATAAAGCATTTTCATTCTTAAGTTTCTTTTTTTAGTTTTAATTTACGATTGTAGATTTCAGAAAAAAACTGTGTGAACCATAGAGAGCCGAAAACTCGTAGCGGTTGTATAACTTCAAAGATTAAAGTAATCCTTGCTTGTCCCCACATTCAGCACACACGGAAGTTGAAACAAGATTTGGCATTTAGCGGCAAAGTTTCAAACGTATGTAGTCATGCAGGGCCTCAGAGAGACCGAATTAAGTCGTGATCTAGTTTTGTGCCGACCACACAAAAAGTAAATCATAGTTCACTGGTCAAAACTGGTTAAATACTGGCCTAATACATTAAAAACGGTTTGTTTCATATTATTTTAAAACAGCAAGTTTTCCTATAAAATTGAAGTGTTCAGGTTATCTAATGGATTTATGACTGATCAGGTTATGACTGTCACAACAGCTTATCGGACGCCAGCTTATCATCGGACGTGTTGCATGTATACATGTCGGCTTACGACAGACGTCTGGAATTTTAATGTGTGCAAGCAAAGCAGGGAGCACGGCCCGGGCTATCAACAGTCGGCAATCGTTTGTTAAGTCTTACTCAAGGTGTGTTTAAAGCTGTGGCAGCGAGACATCAACACCGAGATCGATATGCATTTAATGTTGAGGTGCACGATGGCGATCGTGTAAGCAAAGCTCGTTTTTGGCAGGTGCTGAATTTTGTTGTCGCGGGGTTTGCAGAAAATTCGCGATTTGGTACGGTTTGCGGGTGTTTTTGAAGCTTTATGAATCCGTTGGAAGCAGTGGTTTGGTGAGTTTACTGTGGTCTGAAATGTTTCAATCAGATACTGTTGTACAATTACCTTCGGCGGATCGCGTGTACGTGGAAGGACGAAACGTTTAGTCGACAAATATTAAATTTGTTGACTAGACCGGAAGGACTGCGTCTCTCTGGTTCCTGGGGCAAAATACGTTTTGTGCTTGTTTGTTAAATTGTAGTCCTTGATTAGCAGAAAAAACGTATGGATGTGAAGTTTGCAGTTCGTTACGTAAAACTATTTTGAATTTTGTTACTCATAATTTTTTCCTACTTTTTTTGAGACCCGCTATTTGGTAATTTAGCATACTATTCTAACTATGGGTTGTTTTAACCTAATGCTGGGTAGGAGCAATGCCGCTTAAAGTAATTTGCTCTGCAAAACACAAAAGAACAAGGCAGCAACATTTTAAGAACATTCTGCTTCTACGAAATCTTCATAACCTACTTGATTATGATTAAGAACACAAGAAACGAGCTTGAAGAGTAGCTTACTTAAAAACCATTGTCGAAATTGCAATAAAAATTATTTACTTTAAATAGGTTCTCTGGCAGTTATGTTTTTTATTGATTTTATTCAAACATTCAAACCATTCCTGTCATTTTTCTGCAAACAAACTGTAGAAACCCCAAGATGTTCGAAAAACATGCGGCGTCTGCACAAGGCGACTAAAGCAAATATTTATAACCTAACAAGCTTTGTCTGGCAGCAAGCCCCCCGACCCAGTTTTCGGCTACGTGCACATTTTTTCGAAATATGCATTGGGGGGGACATATTTAGCGGGCGTAGCTATTTCTGAAATAACGCTCAAGTCGTTTTCCCCAAAAGTCCGAAATTTACATTCTTGTTTTGAATAGACTCTTGTATCTTGGGTAATTTTGCAAGGCAATAACCAAGCGATATTGGCTTGGCGGATACCAGGCGATATTTTGGTGTTAAACAGCCCACTTACCTAATTTAGCATCATTAATGATGCATTAGTTAATACGTGTTGGCAGGAACATGTATTGCTGCTTCTTGACAACATTCCTTGCGTAGTATTAGTTTTTGGTGGCTCTCGTCCGTGGCACATTATCAGCAAAAACGTGA
>QXVZ01002545.1:0-11646 GCA_008931825.1 Phallusia fumigata
AAAAGTAAAATCACATAGGCCGATAATTCTTTTGCGGCGAAACTCCTGTGGAAACCTGCAGCCCCAGTCGACAAATGTAACCAAGAAACCGAAAAAAATTCCAAGACTCAAAAGTCTTACAGAAATTGAACTTAGGCCGAAAGTTTCTACAAAAGTTCAGTCAGCAAAAGTTAAAGTTGAAAAAGTTGCTGATTTTTCCACATTCGAATCAATTCAACAATCTGTTCCAGTTCCTACAACTCGTGTTGCTAATGCTGATGTAAAAATCGAACCAAACCAAACCTGGTCAACTGGTGGCCACCAGTTTCCCCATGCTATAAATCAGGTAACAGAAGTGTGTGTTCCATCACCAAGCCAGGATGCTCAGTTTTACTCTGGAAACTTACAGACCCAAAGCATTGGAACCCAATTCATTAAACAAGATATACCAGACTTCCAAAACAATACATTACCTAATCAAGGACAATTTCCACAGCAGATTATCAACCAACCTGGTATGGCATATGGGCCTGGTGATCCAAATATTAACCAAAATGGTCAGTTCATGTTTATGAACATGAATCAGCCATGTGGTATTCAGGGACAATTTAGCGGAGGTGTACCTTATCCCAACACCTATTTACCACAAGCTGGTAAGTACAACCTTTAAAAATAATCCGACAAGATCTATACTAGGTTTCAAGGTGGATAAATGTACAAATTTATAATTTTAGGTGACTGTTTTCAGCAAGCTCAACCCTTTCAATATTTTAACCCGAACCACCCAATGCATGTAACAACAAATTTTGGTCATTCCCCTATTGATGACAGTCTTACCAACATTACTTGGCTTGGAAGGATGGGAGTAAATAACTTTATGCCTGTACCCCTGGAGAGGGAAAGAAAATATGAGGTACACATTTAATTTTCCTATGTACACATTTTGTATGTGTATAACTGTTACACCTTGTTTTGTAGAGGGACAGACGTGGCAGACCACCCTACTCCTATATGGCCCTAATTCAGTTTGCAATAAACAGCAGCGGAACCGGCCGAATGACATTGCGACAAATTTACCAATGGATCGAGGAAAAGTTTCCTTACTTCAAAAATGCTAAGCCAGGTAGTTGTACAATGATAAAACTGTAGTTATTAAATTGTAGCAATGCACTGGATTCTATTAACATTTGTTTTTGTTACAAGGATGGAAAAATTCTATTCGTCACAACCTTTCCCTCCACGACATATTCGTTCGTGAAGTAGCCACTGGCTCAAAGGCTTCATACTGGACATTACGAGCTGACCTCAACATGAGACCCCTTACTCTAGATAGCCTGGTTAGTTAAACTGAAAACTTATTTCTGACTGCAAACTTAATCCGAAAAACTGCTACTACCTGTGCTACTTTTTTGGCTCGTTTGCAATGTGTGTGTTGTTGGTTTAACAAAATGAGTTTTTGTTCTTCTTNTTTTTTACATCTATATATATCTGTGGAGGCATTAGAATAATTTGTGACTTTTTATGACAGGTTTCTTGCAAAACTGGAAGCCAAAAGAAGTCTCGTAAGGAGCCTTTACAAACTCTAAATGACTCTCTTAACTCCTCATTGCACTTTGTGAAGGTAGGTTGTTTTGAGAACAATGTGTTGATAAGATTTGCTTAAATGATATTCTTGTGATTAGAGGTTCCAAATAGTCATAAACTTTTATCATGGCAGCCTTAACTCAATTTTAGTTTGCTAAAGTATAAAAATGCTTTCTTATTAAGAATTTCTTTTCTGTTTGACCCTCATCAAAATAAGGACGCTATTTTTGTTCCTGCTCTGCAGTTCATCTGACCATAGCTGGTTTACAGCATATGTTGACCACTTTACCTGGGAAGAAGCAAACTAGTTTTTGTTTTATCCCCAGGAAAGCAGTGAGAGTGATTCACCATCTCCGTCTCCGCAACGAAGAAGATCCCTTTCTCCCTCCGGAGCCCAGTTCCTCCTTTGCAAGAAGCTCCACAAACAAAACACGAAAAACCTTGTGGCGTCAAAACCTCCATCTCTTGGCTTGTCAGAAGAAACTTTCAGTGAGATTCTCAATGACCTTGGTTCACCCTTCAAAGACTTTCTCTCTCAGGTAGATTTTGGTGGTATAGAATCAAACATAATTGATTGTTTGGAGAAACTTATATCAGTAACTGGCTGAAAAGTTACTTTCGTCAGCTTAGAGAGTGGTTTTGTGTAAAACACATACTTCCCTTATAGTGTATAGCACGCACCCAGGCAGTTGGCACATTTCATCAATTATTCATCCCTTAATAGAAATGAATTCAGTCTACAGAACTGGATGCCAAAGAGTACCAAAGCTTAAGCTCTATTGCACAATAACCCTGTTGTACACATTATTTTCTTAATTTGTTTCACCTACTTTGCATAAAATGTTAGCCTTGGCAATCAGCAAAATTGTCGTTTGCCTAAGTCACCTGTTTTACTTTTTTACTTTTTAAGTTCGCAATTATTAAAACTTGTCAAATGCATGTCTGAGAAATCTTAAGGCTGATTGACAAACTAGCTTTATGTACCCAGGCATGGTAAATAATCGCAAATTGTTTTCCTAATCTGCAATCAAACACTTCTGGTCTTTTGTGTTAAAATATAACTAATTGAATTGTTTTTTCTGTGGTTGGAAACCTACTTTGTGCATTCAAAACATTGCATGTCGGCAGGCCTACAAAAATTACAAATTCTTACCAACAGAACAAGTCCTCACCCAAGGCATCGACCGCTCGGAAACGTCGTCGCTCTTGGGGGTCCCCCGAATCGAGCTACGTCAGTGGGGTGGGAATTCGTTGCGTAAACGAAACCACACCGGTCTCCCAACAGATCCGCCGGGTCAAGAGCGAAGCGGGTGACCTCACGCGCGCCATTACGTCATCAAGTACGTCACACTTGCCCACGTCAACGCCTTTGTGCAAGGAGAAGTGGAAAAAGTCGCTGAAATACAGGTTTGTGTTTAATTCGTCATATTGGAGCAATAGACTTGTAGTTGAAAACATTGCCGGAGAACTTCCAGACAGAGAAAATATTCACTGATTGTTACAAATGCTTGCATTACAATATATTTACTATACACAAGTTCTTTGGCAGTTATGACTTCAATTAAACTGCTTTTCAAGTTTGTGTCATGTGCTCATAAACACAGTTTTGTGTGGAAAATGCATTTTGATGTCGCTCCGCAGGGCCTGTGAACCGGTTGAGAATCAAGAAAACATCAGCCCACGTGACAACGACTCGTCCAATCAGCGCCGAGTAGCATGGATATCTACCGAACAGACCCCGCTACGGACTCCGTCACCAATTCCAACATCCAGCAGAACTGATGACCTTCAAACCGACTTCCTAGAGGACATCATGGGCACGGTTTTCAAAACCCCGGAGCGACCATCGTATCCAACGCGGCATTTCGCAGGCCTTTCCCCCGCGGGTCGTGTTCCCTTTGCCGATGTCACAGCCAGGCACGTTGACGGCTCAGAGCAAGCGGGCGGTTCACATCATTTTATCAATACACCAGTAAAGGTGGAGGCCCTTGACAGCAGCTTCAGCAAATTGTTGGACTTAAGTGGAGGCAGCGGAAGCTTCTCTCGCATCAACACACATTTTTCGGACATTGCAGATCTTAATCTTAGCTGGTCCAGCCTCACGCAACTGTAAAAGACGGGACTTTTACATCAGCGTACAAGTGCATGTGGTAATCCCTAAGGATTTTTGTGGTCTTTTCACACTTTGAGCAAGAGTACCTTTTGTCTCGCTTCTTTGTGAGTGCAAGCGTTTTTTTACATCGAGTATTATTTGTCCTTTCAAAGGGACGGCAAAGTGCATTTTATAGTCCGTTTGGACAGACCTTTTTTATTTTTTTAACGTCAACAAAGTTTCATCCGTTTCCTTTTTTCAAGTTCCCATGTCTTTTTATTCATTCTAAATGTACCAAAACAATTTCTTCAACTAACCCGGATTGTTGGACCAACAAAAGACAAGAAACTTTGCGTCTTTATGTTTATTTCCTCACATCGACTTGCTTCGTATACTAAGGACGGTGTAGCAATAGTTGTTGTGTATATTAGCGGGCATCAGTGTTAGATCGTTCGTTCGTCGTTCGTTTCACCTTGTTGTTCGTTCTAATTTGTTTCATTTCCCTGGTTGGTTCGTTCGCCGCACGATCAGTGAACGAGATCAGCTTTGCACATAACAATTCGTTTTAATTCTTTTTCTCGCCCGTGATTGGGTGCCCGTCGTTTCCGTGTGTCACATTTTTTCTGTAATCCACTAGCCACCCCGCGCAATTAAACACGTTTGTACGTTTTGTCAACGGCGTCACCTAGCGACCGTTGATGTGTTCGGTATCACCACTGTTAAGTAGCTCCCCCTAGCGGTAAACGCTATAGAATCTGTTAGCAGTAGTGTAGACTAGCTCAAAACGAAGCCATTATCCCCATATTCTCACCGTGTTTTTGTAGTCGCCCCTCTTTTCCTAGCCTTGTACATAAACACACAGATTTCTATGTTTCGTTGCAGGGCTTGCTGGTGAGGCATTGCTTGCTTGCTGGTTAAATCCCTTGCCTAGCTCTATTTGGTCGGTGCTAAATCCAAGTTGTTTTGTTTGTCACCTGTACATCATTACTCCATCTGCATTTAAGTAAGCAAATAAAATACACACTTTAGCCCGATCATTGTTTGCATGGTAACTCGAGGTCAGCTATAAAATGTTTGGATGGTCTATTTGTGCCAAAGACAGATTGTGGAGCAAAAGGTACTAATTGTTATTTGACATGCAGTAGGATTTATGCTGATGAAAAACTATAAAATGCGATTTGCAACGTTGTGTTCTGTAATAATTGAAAGTATATTAAGGGGCTCTAATAATATTGTTTGACGCTTTTTAAAGTATCACTTCAAATTACTTTCGAACATCGAAATCGGAAAAATGATTTGGATGTTGTGACGAATCAGTGTGAAATTACAAACTAGAAACAGTTGGTGAATTTTTGTATTTCTCGAAAAACCCCTTTTCTATTACAACCTGGTTCTTGTGTTTTAAGATTTACGATTGCATGTTTGTGAAATTTGTACCGAATCAGTAGCGAAAAAATAGAGTGACAGCCAGCTACTAGTTTTTTGGTATTTTTACTCCATTGCTGGTCAGTTAACCACGCATTTACAGTTAAGGCTATACTTGGATTTTAAAGATCGTTTCTAAAAACTGTGACATTGTCTGTGTTTGTCTTACTGTGTCGTGCCCCAAAATACGAAATTCATCATGATTTGCATTGCTTCACATGATTTTTAGCTAACAACTTGTTATAATTGATTGTCTGGATACAACATGGCGACTGTAGACGCACTGAAAAAAGCTCTTACAGACACTTTGGAGAGCAAGGGTGTAATGGGAGAATTAAAAGCTCGTGTTCGAACTGAAGTTTTCCGAGCTTTGGACGATCCAACTGCTGCCAAACCGAAGCTGAGCAACGAAAATCTTCTTATTAATGACCTCATTCGGGAGTATTTAATCTTTAACGACTACAAATACACTGATTCGGTGCTGGTAGCGGAGACTGGGCAGCCAGAAGTGCAGCTACACAGGGACTTCTTGTGCCAGGAACTAAATGTTGCGGACACCGAAAGTTCTGCCAAAGTGCCATTGTTGTACAGTTTGCTTGAAAGTTTTGTGCATCAGCAAAAATCGAAAGCTGGCATTACAGTATCCAGTTCATCGACCAAAAAAGATTCTTCCTCTTTAGGTCACGGGCTTTTAATGGATGGTAGAGGACAAAAATAATTGATTCATGTAGCAACGAAGACATCAAGCAAAATAATATTCAAGGAGACCCAAGCTGAATAGCAATTGCTATAAATAGTTTTTTGTATTTGTACAACTTGAATGCTACAACATTCCAATGTTTTGACAATTTTGATGCATTTTTAGAGTAAACAATTTTTGTAGGTTAACACTAAGGGCCTTAAATTTGTACTGTTTTAAAATTTGGTATGCCTGAAAGGGCACACTCCCAAAGTCTAAATTTTAATCATTTCCATTTTGGTTTATTGTGTCCTTTCTATATATTTTTGTATTTTAGTTGTACCTGTTGTGTTATTAGATCTTTGTGTATCCCAACTTTTAAGATTGGCAAAGAGATGAACATCAGGGATAAATAGTTTTTGTACCATTATGCCAATAAAAAAGTACAGTTCTATATTTTTCACATTTTAGGGTTCTTCTGACTTAAATCAAATTATAGGATGTCTGATCGTCTGACTCAACTCCAGGATGCTGTCAACCAGGTGTGTGCCAAAAACTGAAAACATACCAATGTATTTTCTAAAGATATTTTTTAATATTTGTTTTATTTTTTACCAGCTAGCTGACCACTTTTGTAACAGTGTTGGAATACTGCAGCAAACTGCTCCACCTGGGACATTTTCTGGATTGGAAAAGTCTGGAAATAAGGCGCCGGCTGTTACAAATGATGGTAATCAATGAAACAGAACTGTCTGAGAGTTTGTACAAAGCGAGGTCATTTTATTGCAAAAGTTTCAGGTCACTTTACACTGATGATGACAACAGGAATTGTTAAAAAGCTTGCAATTAAATATATTCACTACATAAATTCTCCAGCACTGTGGGTCTCAACCTTCTGGTCCTGCCAGCCCCTTCTTAATACCAACAAAATAGTCATGAACCCATCCCCCCCCCGAAATATTTTGGTTAAGCATGGCATGTGTTCCATGCTTTGTATGCATTCTGTGTATGTAGGTATGTCTAATGTTCTAATTGCAACAGAAGCTGTTACCTCATTAACCAGCAAGCGATAAGATAAAACAGTGTGTAATATGCTGCAGCACTATGTTCTATATTGCAAATCTTTTACATTACAATGGCGGTGTCTTGTCCCAATGCGATATTGTTTGCCATTCAAAAGCGGTAATTAAGCCTGTTTCAAGGCCTATTATAAAATGTAACAATATTTTTTTAAATCATGATTTATTAAACTGATAGCATGTTTGTTGTAGAGTCACTAAAAATGCTTTGTTGAACCCCATGGGTCCATGATCCTCAGTTGAGAACCATTGCTCTACGAATTATGTTTCTATTAGGCTATTTTAATGTTTTTTGATGTCGTAGCTTGGCCAAGAAGGGTTTTCTTGGGTTGTCTGCACATTATTTTTTGCACCTTGTGACTAATACCTGCTTGGTTTTTTTCAGAAACCATTGCCCTGTTTAGCAATCTTATCATGAGAACAGCCAAGGATATTGACATTTTAATAGACTCCCTTCCCAGTGAGGATAGCACACCCGATTTGCAGGTATTTGGCCTGGTTATACATGTATGCGTAACTTGTTTAGTATGTGGCATTTTGTTGATAAACATTATTCCCCTTCAGAGTTCCCCTTTATAGCGTGTAGCATGTCTGAGCACAAATATGTTTCTAGAGTGGCAGAATAAAAGCTTGACTAATTGATTTTCACTTTGTGAAGGTCTTTTAGCCTCCATGTTTGTTTATAACTCTGCAAAATAGGTTGGTATGTGGCATTGGACCAACCAATTGTTTCTACGGAATGTCTTTGTTAAAGTTATATATTTAAACAAAAAAATCGGGTTTGTTGTAACATCAAAAGGCTGCCAGCTTAATGCAACTGGAAAAAGAAAACCAGGAAGCTGCTGAAAAACTTCGTACTTACGTGAGGAATGGTGAACAGCAGCTTGCTCGGGTTCAACAAGCACTTGTGGAAATCGCTCAAGCACAACTTGCAGCAAGAAAATTGGAGGTACAGAAATACTATCAGAAAATTTATGCTCTTCGTTCATTTTTTACAACGTTTAAAAGAACATCTGGCCAATCTTTAGTAGGCTTTATATTCTGGATTTCCCAAGTTTAAAGGTGTATTGTTAGCATGGATGGCAGTACGGCCTTTACCGTACTTTTTAATGATTTTTGCTGCGTACCGTACAGCCATCGAAGTCTAAACACGCCTGCTGTTGCTGGAAAGTAGGAATATTTTAATCTGCGACTCCTAGAGGGCGCAAGAGGGGCAGTTTAAAAAAATCAGACCTGACCCAATGTTTACCGAAGCGCAACGAATATTTGTTGCCGCGCAGGCGAATCTCGTCTGCGGGACTTCCCCGTCCACCAGCCTTCCAAGCAGCAACGAGGTGACCGGCGATTTTTCCGACATGCCGCAGCGGTGAAGCCTCTACTTGGAGAGTTTCTTGGAATCGTTAAACGAGGTGACCAGACTCGAAAAATGGGAAAATCTTGGCGCTGTGCCAACGGGGCAAGCCTAAATCCAAACTTGTCGCGGCATGTCGTGCTGCTATTGTAGTTGATTTTGCATGCCAAGGTCCCCTGCAGTTAACTTGATTTTGTGATACAAACCTTGCTTTGGAAACTTCAGCAATACAAAACAAATAAAATTCTTGTTTTTGTTAAATTGGGGCTTAAACTTGGTTGTTAAAAGAATGAAATATTTTCGACTTATTAAACTTTCCTAAACTTGCCGTGTTTTTGATGTGTTAGGCAAACTGCAAAGAAAGATAAAGTTCATTCGTTTTGGTTTTGAAACGAAGAAATTCCACATTACGTACACCACATTTCAATAGGAGCTTTTAAAAGCAATCTCAAATGTACCAACACAGACCCTCCTAAAATTGATGACGCTCTTACTGTCAAATTTACATATTGGACCTCAGGTGTCACTTAAAAATCTAAACGAAAAATGGTGACAGATTGTTGGAACAGAATTTCTGCGGTGTTAGTCATTGTCCGGAAGTGGCACCTTCGCTGGTCGCTCGCGATTCATAGGTAGGTCCACTACATTGCATTGGTAACCTTATCAACCGCTTGTCACACGGATGATAATCTGGATTGAGCACTTGCACAAAAGTTGCAGCTCAGTTTTCGGGAAATTCCGTATGTTGGGTGGCATCTCACGAACTGAGGGCTGTCGATTTTTGTTGGACAAAGGTTTCTAATTCAGCCCCCTGATAGGATGGGGTTTGGTTGATGCGTACGTGACAAGTTGGTTTCAGGCAACAAATTTTATGATTTACAAACATTAATTTTTTGGAAGAATGTTTGTTTAATTATTTTGTGGCTTCCGCTGCTGTTGGTGTAAACTGTAAAGCCGTGGAGGGAATCAAGAATGGGCAACTGGCCAAAGTGACTGCGCCACCTTGGTAGAAATTGAAACGCAAACGCAGTTTTATGTTTCATCGTTTAGGTGCCTGCAGATTTACACCTGCTGGCAGACTGGCTGTAGGAATATCGTGTTTATACTTTACAAGTTTTAATTATTTATGTCATACACGCACTTTTATTTTCACCCCCACACCCCATAGACATCTCTACTAATGTGCGTGGGGCGGGGTAGTATGGGTAATTCCATAAAAACCCGCGAAATAGCTTTACAGCATGGGTGGTCGTACCGCGGCACTAATGCGTTGCGAAATGTACATAAATATGATTTTGGTTGAAATATTTGCGACGTCACCACACTAAAATACTGTTTGTTGCATAGACCTCATAGTGCATGTAAAATAAATTGTTTTTGATTTCTTGTTTTGTCTTTTCGAAATTTGGGTTTTATTCCATGCGGCTCAAGTTTGGCCTTTCCCTTTGGAGCATAGTAGGAATGCAACAGTCGAAAGCGCATTCGTCCCTTGCCAACAAACTCACGCCCATAAAAGGAACGACCAAACACAACTAGTTTTCAAATATCAAACACCACATGAAATGCCACCAATGTCACACTGCCGTGAACTTTGTCGTAAACTTCCAGTTACGCAAATAAAAATCCCAGGCTCGTGTCATGTTTCCATTACCGGTTTATGCAAGCAACTGTTGTTTGGAAAGTTGCCAATACACGCATTGTTGGTTATCCGAGGCCTACTGCGAAATTCCAACATCCCATTAGACAGAATTAAAACGTGTTGTCTAATTCCTGCCAATTTGATTGCAGATATGCTCTGCACTGTTTGCTTTGAGTTTTTGACCTGGCGTTTTGCAAAAAAAAAATTGTTTTGACTTTGTCTTAAATGCTACGTGGAATAAAATGTTATTATTGTTCAACATTGTTATATTGGAACACTAAACAAACGTGTCGGCAATTATTCACGCCAAATCGGCCAAAAAACGTTTAATTAGCAAAGCAGGTCGCATTTACCACTATTTTGGATAGCATATTTACGATTTAATTAAATCAAGAAGTATTTTGCATTTTTCATGATAATGATGTTGCACCAATTTCGCCCTATTAATAATCTGCAAAATACGGGTATTTACCGCAATAACTCTGACTTAGTTGTAGGATTTTTAACTTATTGGTGGTAAAATCAAAATCATTTCATGAAATCCGTTGACATTTTGACGGTTTCCCTTCGAACCGAGTGACCCTGTTGTAATCCATGGATTACGATTTTAATTCCACTACGTCGTCGCCAACTTTTTCTGTGTAGTCATCGCGATTATCAATAAGCGTTACTTGAAAGTTACTCCCAAACACGTTTTACTCGTAAGCCAATCACGACAGTCGAGTCATCTGATTTACCTACGTTTGCCAAACTGGGGGTCTTTCCAGCCAGGCGTGCCCGATCTTCATCTAAAAATAACGTGGGTCAAATTATTCCACAACAGATCTTGCAAAATCTGGTTTTCTTGTGAAACTTTGGGGAAAAACATGCATAACTTCCTTGTTTTTATCAGAATTGGGTCAATTACATTATTTTAGTTAAACTACAATTATTTTGCCAAATTTTTCATTTTAATTGCAAGTACTTCATTCTGATAAATATGAGTTACAATTACAATTATACAGAGACTGGTATTTAACTACATGTCACAAAATTTTCGGCTTTAACACAATGTTTTTGTGATGATTAATATGTCTATCTATGTAAGAAAGGTTAGTTACATTGCGTTCTGTAGTTTTAGATTTGTTGCTCAACCATGACGTCAATGGTAAAGCACAAGTGTAAGGTCATTGCTGTTCATATGCAACCTTTTCAAAATTAACAGCTCGATACAAATGTTGCCAGAAACTTTAAATGGTAGTTTATAGACAATTAACCTAATCGTTTTACACGACATTAGCACAGCTGATAAATTTGCAATCACAAAATACAAGCCAGTAATTGTGTGTAAAACATTTTCTATGTTTCGACAAACGCTGTTGTCATTATCAAAGATGACTTTTTAAAACCGTTGTGTACCTGATCAAGTTGCCATTAACATTCCGCTGTAACCATACATTCAATATTTTCCACCCTTATGAATTGCATACGTACGTACTCATTTTTTTGAGGATATTTTTTAGGACGCAAGGCAATTTGGTATGCCTATTTTGTTGTGCATTTGTTGAACCCGTTACGCAATCAGTATCTATTGCCTCCCATAACAACATTGCAGATTTAAAACTCGTGCCAAGAAATTTGCATTGAATTCTGGCTGGATCTTGGCTCTGCTCACCATTCGTGAAGCGAATATACAAAATTGACTTGCTTGTTTATGAGCTGCACGCAAAACATGATAGGCCCGAGCTGATGTGACGTCATAAATTTTGGCGGTCGTTATTGGCCCCTACATTAAGCGAAAATGCGTGTTGGGTGGCTTGCAAAAAAACAACAACGTGA
>QXVZ01002545.1:11754-23047 GCA_008931825.1 Phallusia fumigata
AAGCCAGTACTTGTGTGTTAAACATTTTCTACGTTTCGAAAAGCGCTGTTTTACATTCAATATCCTTTTATCAAAGCTTTCATGTTTTTTCGTTACAGGCATCAGATGCTACTCATGCAACAACGTGGATTCAAACGCGAAATGTAGAGCGGTGCGAACTTGCCCGGGATCGAACGGTTGCCAGAATGTCGTGCGGTTGGAAAACGGCCAAGTCCGAATATCTAAAGGCTGCCAGCAGTTCTCCGCCTGTGCCGCGAGCAGCAGAGAGGTTGGTTCAAAAGTTTTTCCGCTTTAACGACAGTTCTTTTGGACAATGTGTGTTAATTGTAATAGAGGTATTCGTTCTGGTATTTGAAGTTATTTTCAATTGGTTTGAACACCAGCGCTTAAAACCGTTATTCTTATCTTCGCTTCTGGTTGCTGTACACAAAACGATCTTAAAAAACAATCTTAATTCTGAACGTACACTAAGGACATTTGTTTTAACAACTGCAACATGTACAACTAAAAATAGGGAGATCTCATACTTTTTTTGTCAACTCTGTTTACTCAACAGACAAGTGTAATTGAATTCGTCTTTCCAACATGCGGCTGCACGTGTTTACCGATTTTCGCAGCTTAAAGGAAAGATGTGCCTACGGGCAAATCGAAATGCGATTTGTGTTAACAATTCCAACCCTGGATCGTTTAATTCGGTTTTCTGCCTAATTTTGGCTTGTATGCTGTAAACAATTGAGGAAATTATTAATTGTCAATGCGACAACGGCAACCCAATATTTCGGAAAATTTGATTCTAATTCACGTTTTATATGACTTCAATCTTAAACACCAAGCCCAATAATATATTGTTAGAGTTTTAAGGGAAGTGTGACGGTCGTTTTAAGTCGACTGTCGAAAGCGAAGTTTGCTGGTTTAAAATGCCCGCATTTTTAAGCAAACATTAACACAAGGTTTGGTGCTGTGGGCTGATTGAGTTGAGTTGGGTTTATTTCGCTTGGTGAAAGAAAACATAGCGACACAATTGCACTAGCTGAGGACGTTTAATTCACACATAAACCATCGGTGATTGTGTTTAAAACACTTACACGAAATTAAAAAATATTTTACGCCATTTCTAAAGGGATGTTTCGAAAAATTAAGGATTATCTTGATTTTGTCCGATTTGTAGAACTCCCGACAATGCCAACCAGCAGCTATCAGCGTTCTGCGACAAAAATCCATCCCAAAAAATCTCAACTTGCCTCCGAGTTTATGCAGATCCTGTTGCAGAACGGATAAATGCAATATGAGGTAAGCAACTCAGCAACACAAAACATGGTCTTAAAGAGTCGCTTGATTAAGAGCATGACTTCCAGAGAACTTGTAGGTAGACAATACATTGTATTGCAAACATTTCGACAATCGCTGTTGTCGTCGGGATTTTGCCAGCCAAGTTTCAATTACAAAAAAATCTTAAATTGTGATTAACCCGTAATTATGACGTCATTTTTTCAACGTAATCACGTCACCTTTAACCGGTAGGTGTGCTTTGTTTTTAACTTTTTAAATTTATTTGTGACTTTTATTAGCCCGTATCTGAGAGAAGACAGCGTTTCCAACAAAAAACGAACTCCCTTGACCCCGCCTAAGTGGCGCCCTCTGCAACCAGCCATCCGTGACGTGGCCGTCTTCCTACTTGGACCCGACGCCGTCCTTATAACTTTCACAGGTCTGGCCCAGATATTCATTTCCGAGATAAAATCAAGTTTAATTTTGTGCTAGCGACCTATTAGGGGTGTGGCAGAGGCGTGGTTTTATTAAAGGTGATCTGGTTTTGTTATTTTAATTTAATTTGTTCACGATTTCGTTATTTTTCTCGACTCGATAACATCATTTAAACTGCGTGGTAAATGTACACCTTTATTTTTGGACATCTGATACGCAATTAATTTTTTTCATTTGACTACCAAAACCGGAATGAAATTTTCTTTAAAATGTCAAAAATAATCGAACGCTCTTTAACTCTCTGGCTGAATAATCGAACGCTGTTGTCATCATCAGGAAACGTGGGAAATATTTTTCACAGAAGCACTGGGCTGTATCTCCTTATTGAGAATATTTAAAACTGTGAATCGAGTAAATAGTTTTGTTACTTTTCAAGTCGTGTACAGTTTCCCTAAATTTAATCTGAGTAATGAAACATCCATCATTCAGACATCAAGAACCATTCGGCGTCTTTCTTCAACGTCCAAGTTCTGCCACGCAAGGCATCCCGTATCGCTCCCGTAATAGTTCGGAACAACACCATCCAAGGCATCAACTTTGACAAGGATCTTCCTAACGGTACACTCGCCTATCTGGCGAGAGGACTTTCAGCTGGAACTAAATACAGGTAAACTGGGATGTCTTTTCATATTAAAGTCCTAAAATTTGGTGAAATCGTTTGACAGGTTAGATTTCTTGGTTCGTACCTTTGCATGTTTGACTAGATTCTTAACTTTTTTCTTTATCCGTGCTCCTTTGAAAACACCAACCAAATTCCGCACCCTCTTCTGTAAGTAATTATTGTTCTCTTGTTCAAATAACAACCAATTCTGTTTAGATCTCATATATGTAACATATAGTATCAATATAGTTGGCCCTAATGATTTTGTATCCTCGCAACCCCCTATAGAAACAGATTAAAAAACCTTTGATCTATTGGTAAAGTGTAAAATAAATTTTAAATCACAACAGAAAAATAGCGCTTTTTTGAAAAAAGAAATATCTCATTTTCAATCGTAAAACTGTGTTTTGTCTCTAACAGAGGATACGTTTTGCAAATATTAGGTTTATTCTGGACCCACTAACGGTGCTGGTTAAGCAAAACACTCTTTGAGAAACATTGAAACCTTACGTCTTGCGTTTCACATGGAAGTCCAATTTTGCGATCACCCCGAGTGTTAACAACGTCTGCCACTAATACTGGCTATTAAACCACGTTTTGTTTTCCAACAACAACAAATTAACAGTTACAACTTAATCGCTGCGTTTAGCTTGTCATTTTGTGTGGGTGGCAATTACAACTACCGTCCAATTACTTTAGCTACGTCACCCAATATCGTTGTGATTGCGGTTACTGTCGTGTCAATAGTGTCGCCAATGTTGATTGTAACATTACGTAGCGTTCATCCGCTTTAAAATAGCCGACTCGAAGGAGGATTTCCCCTTCAAGACAGTTTGTCGTTGTCACAAAAAAATGGCGTTAGTGTGCACGCCAAAAGTATAATAGTTTGTGCAAAAAACATAACGTTTTTTGAGTTTCAAATTTTTGGGTTGTGTAAACAACTTTATGGGTTTGTACTAAAGTAGAAGAACGTAAGTGCCGTCAAAGTTTAATTAAACCACTCTCTTCATTTCTGACCACAACTATGATTCTTGTCAGCTTTACGGTTATACGTTTTAGTGCCGACGAAATGCCAAGCGCGTGCCAATGTTGTGAGAAATGACTTGTTTAAGTGAAACAAACCCCACAACAGAATATTATTCATAGTTTTGCTTTTTTACCAGTTCGCAAATGCGTTTAATGACCCCAAGAGATTTTATTTACTATTTCCATTCGGTAAACACATTTCATCATTTTTTCACTTTCAATTAAATTGAGATTTTGATACGTCATGATAAACGTGCGAATTAATCCATAGTATGTAGTGAAAACTTGACCCAAAGTTTATTCTAACCGCAGGTGGCACGTTTAATCCAATTTGTTTCTGCAAACATGGAAAATTCCTTGTGTAATTGGTAATAAAATGCTATGTTTCCTAGTTTTTAAAAAAGAGGTTATTTTACCGCGATGTGCACATAGAATTGTTTTAAGGTTTGTTTTGATTCTGATTTTTCTTCTGTTGCAGCATCAGCGTACGAGCGAGATACCAACAATCCTTCTACAACAAGAGGATCTTCCATTCATTTTACACGAGTAAGAGTTAAACACGACCACATTGATCTTTCCATACAAACCATACTGACACTTATTTTAATTTCGAAAACGTTTTAATCTCGATGTAGTGACGAATAGTTGTTTTATTCATTCTATCTTCATTCTATGGGCCGATGTGTTCACAAAGAAGTAAATAGTTTTTTTCAATTACACAATATTACGACCATCCTATCGACTATTTTAACATTTTAGTCCAGAGATTCTCAGCCGGGAGGGCAATTCTCAACTAGGGGACAATTTTGCAGGGGAATTTTGTAATGCATATTTCAGTTACTTTACTAATAAATAGAACTTAATTTCTCTTAACCTAACAAACTGATATTAACGTGCCCTTTACAAATAAATTTCCGGCGGGCTGATTTTCGCTTTGAGTGTCGGTTAAAGGTCTCGATGGAATAAAAATGATTGAGAACCACCTTGACCAGTCAAAGCATTGTCTCATGTAATTTTGCAGAACCCCGGCCACCCAGTTCGGTGAAGCTTGTATCGTTCGACACAAACACAGTTTCATTGTTCGTCGGGATGTCAAGACCTGGTAACGGAGACCGCGTTGACAACTACGAGCTCAGTTACAGGTAAAAAAATAACTTTTTTACACTTTTGATAATCAGGTATGAAATTCTCTAAGAAGAGTCTCTTTGGAGATGTAGGGTGGGTTAAATTTAGTTGTTTTGTTTATAACTTCGATTTCTGTTCGTTTGGGGCTTCGAGATTTCCATTTTAATTAGAATCAGAGGTACATTGGTGCAAAGTTCGTCCTCAACCACGGGTGCTTAATAAAGACGATTCCAGGTTTCTTAAGGACTGCCATTTGTTTGGCGAAATCGATTTTTTATTCGCAATTAAAAATACACAGACTAATTTGCTTCAAGCTTCAGCTCTATTACGTATATTAATCAGAACCAGATGTTTTTCATTAAAGTAGAATAGGGCTTCACCTATTGGTTCCAGTATGTGACGAGAACTCTCTTTCTTTAATATACATCATAACTTGTTTATTCCCTACCCTGTCTTTTTGATGTTAGATTAGACCATTCTAAAGTTGCATTCACATTTAGACAGGCCGACGACCCCCAATCACCGGAAATCCGTATTCCATCGTTCAACCGACCTGGACTTCGAACAATCCCGGAACTGAAACCAGCCACCACTTACATATTCAGTGCTTGGACGTCGGTTGGTAACACGGACAAACCGCGGGCAGTTTCGACCAAAATCAACATAACTGTTACCACAGGTGAGCGAAATTGTAGCGATACAGTTGCATCAAAACAATCACCAAGCCGGAAATATCTGCGCAACGTTAGGACGTTATGAGGCTGAAAATGGTGAAGAGCACAGTTGATCAAGGTAGAACGCGCTGCAGCTACACCGTCATGAATTTGAATTTGAATTTGAATTGAATATATCTTTTAGTGCCTTTGAACTTGCGCTTGAGTCCGTAAGGTGTCCATCTCTAGGCTGCATCGTGTATTTTAGTACAAGGATCCTAATTTTAGCAATTCTGGATAGAGATTTTATTAAGACTTTAAATAAAAGCCGGAAATTTTATCGAAGTTTGCAAAAACCAGAGATTTATTGATACAAATTGGCGTGTTGTATGCAAATGATCTATGCTAAATGTGTCAACCAAACGGCATTCAAATGCTTCATAGGCTGGCATTGGTTCAGTTTTACGCCATGTATAACCTAGCACACAATGATGTTAAACCGCATTTAAATCAACAGACCACATGCAGCGTGGTCGAAAGGATAAAATTATCTTTCTTACAAGGCAACCGGGCCAAAATGTCAAATCACGGTACCGAATTAATGCCACAAATTTGGCTCTGTTGCAAAAAGGTGTAATTTTCCTTACCGTTTGTGCAACACGCGAAAGTTGTTGTTACACTATAGGTGTCGTATAATTACAGTCGGTTCCTGATCTGTTACTTACTAAGTGCAGCGCGGGCAAACTGCCAATCTGTGGTTGAGTCGGAAAACATTTCTAGCATATGTCCTGTCGATTTTTGTGAAAAACTTCTATCTGAATCTTGTTGTATTTTGTTCTTTCAGTCATAAATCTTGTTTAACAGTGTTTAAACTTTGCTTAAATCCTAATTCTCTAAAAATGGGACATTTTAACATTTTAGTAGCAAAAAAGTTTTAAAATTTGATCAACAAATCATACCGATAGCAACGCATTTGTGCATCTGTTATTTCCAGCGGTTCCTGGAATTGTTGAGATCCTGGTTTCCGAACTCCACGCCACTACGATCACGTGGACGTTTCGCGTGCCCCTCCACGTCACAGCCAAGTCGCAGGAGAGATTCATTGTGACGTTGCGTGATGACACAAACGGCCGCGTCATCGTAGGTAAGTGGATGAGTGACGAGAAGTGGGTTACTGGTCGATTATTATGGTATTTAAGTAGTAATTATGCTGTAGCAAGACAGAGTAGTTGTCCAAGTAGGTTTAGGATGTAGACGAAATGTCTGCAGTAGCGCTGTTTATTTGCCGATTAAGAGGTTTGGTGTTGTAGACGAAATGTAAGGGTTACAAACAATTTACTTGAATGAACTAAACTGCTTATTTTAATACAGTTTCGGAATATTTTGCAACCCTGGTGAGCGCAACTAACAATTGATATTGTAATTTCTTCATCAACTTCGAATGGTTAGCGCATTCTCCCTGTTTCGTAAGGTTGTGGGTTCTAATCCCATACGGTCCATTGTGTTTTGGAGAAGTAGCGCGGCTCAGTGGGATCTCATGTGTTGCAGTAAATTAGTATCACCAACTTTAAAACGTTGGAATTGTTGAATTTTTCCATATGGACTGCAACTTTGTGCTGTCAGTGGAGGACTGAATAAATTATATGAGAGCGCATACATAACCGTCACTTTACAAGGACAACCAATTTCAGTTTATTAAATTTGTAGCCAAAATTCTCGCCAAATTTATTCTAGGGAAGTGTCAGATCGCGGCCCGAAAACGAGTATCTTCATATTTAACTAAGTCTCGAATCTGTGGCAATAGCGGCACGTAGTAAATAAATCGTGACACGCGTTTACAGCACGGAAAATAGTTTTTTTCCAGGTTAACTATATCTACATGTAGCCAGCCGCACGCGCTGCGGTGTATTGGTTGACAGGTTGACCCTTTCGGTTTTCCTGTGAGCGATTGCCTAAAAGTTTAAAAGCCTTATTAGAAACTCCCTAGCCAGCAGCAGTGGTCTATAACGTTCTTGCCTAATGAGGTCAAAAAGACAAGAATCGTCAATTTTCGGTCACGTTTTTATGTAAAGCGGTTAACGGAGAAAAAAGATAACACGCTATTTTCCGCACTGTACACATATGACATCCAGAACATATGGCGCTACCTTGCAGATTTAACCGAATCTAATCGAAAATATCTCCCTGTTTTACAACGGTTCGTATCATTGGCGCGAATTTATTAGTATTTGGGGTACACCTTCAATTAGTACTGCTTTTGTTTGGTGAAGTCATAGCAAGAAAGATATGTTGCATCATATTTTTGTATGTGGCGTTGTATGGTAACATAACGACTCTCTTGTGAAACGTTACTTTCAATGTGTAGTAAACGACTGTTAAATTAAACTGCAGTATGCAATTAACAAAAAAATTATTATTTGTTCTATTTGTCATTTTAAACCGGACGTGTGGGATTCGGCAACCTTCAGAACTCAGCGTCCGATTTTACAAATTATGTCAAAACGGCAATGACTTCGCGTGACATCTTTCTGACGTCGCTGCTTAATGTTTTTTCGTTTAGTGGGCTAATCATTACAATCCGTGAAAGGGCAGTTTTCATGTACACTCTGTCGCTCGTTGCTGCAGTTGCGCTGAACTTAATGATAAAAAACAAAGAAGTCGTCTTGGCACGAAAAATGTATTGAAATATGTACTCGTAAGTCACTTGGTGTGCCATGAAAAATCACTTCGCGTGCCAACCGTGGCCCCAATTGACTTGGCAAAGACTTCTTGCAATACTTGCAACGTGTTTGTGACAATCACTGGGCTAAGGTGACACATAAATTTAAACAATTTTTTGTTCCAGACACGACTTTAGATCACAGGGCTCGTTCATACACTGCCGAGAATCTGTTGCCGAAAAATACCTACACATTAAGTTTGAAAGCCAACACGGCGGGAAAAGATTCGATCACCGCCTACTCTGAACCGACCACCACATGTAAGTTGTGTTTTACCCCTGGCTTTTTTTAACATACGTGCCTTGAAATTTAGCATAATTAGTGTGGTAACTAGTTTAGGTATTGTGGTAACGAGTTACTTAACCAGTTATGATTGCACTTAGTGTTTAAATATCCAATACTATAGTGCAGTGGTTTCCAACCTTTGTTGACGCATTCCCCTTTTGCTTATTTTGGAACTTTTTATTCCTCCCCTTCTGGACAAGACGTGACATAGAGTAATATTAAATAGTTGGGAATCACTACTCTACTTGTAAGAAATACTACACGTATCATAAATGTGGTAACTGTAAAGTGGAAATTCCTCCCCTATTCTTTAAAATTCCTCCACGGTTGGGAACCACTGGTGTAGAGCAAACAAACTTAAGTTACCTCAGATATAAAATACATCACTGTCAAACTGTAGGGGTAAAGGTAGCTTTAAACCGTTTTGTGTTTCTTTACACCCTACAAAACTTTTGTAGGCATCGTTGAGAGACGATAACCTAAATCAAGTTTTGATCAGTTAATAACTACAAATCAAAATTGTACAGGTTACAATATTATTTTACAGCTTACATTTAGTTTCTAGCCTGTAAAAAGCTCTACAAGCATAGTGGGTGTTTTTAAGTTTTCTAATTCTATTCCAACAACCTGATTAATTTTGAGCAGTGGTGCGATGCTACAGTTGTTATGATGCCGGATCACGTGACGAATGTGACCAATGGGTGGAGTGTTCTCCGGAAGCCAGTGGTTGTCTAAATGAGATCCGCAAACGCGAAATCACGAACACCCGGGATTATCATCCAGCAATGTATCGGGCAACTCTGGTTTGCAAACAGCCCAACGCGTGCAAGGATAATGAGAAACAGGTGAGATTTTGCTTACTGATCTGCTTCATTGCTAGTGCCAAAGACTTGGTGAGACTCAATGCTATATAAACCCCTGAGGTCCCTTTCATTGAAATTATGCCAGATGGCTTCAGAAAGTTTTAAATTATATATTTTTTTAACTGATGTACTCCCCTTTGTTGATTCTAAATGATAAATATCCTGCAAATAAACCATGTTGTTAAAAAATTATAACTGAATAATCTCCAAATTTTAATTTTAAGACATTTAAACACATTGAGCAAATGAAACTTTTCATCTTAAATTCACTGAGGCCCTTACAGATTTTTGACTTTTGCTTAAGCCTATGTAGGGTGCGTTTTGCTTTGTAATTAATCAGCAAACATTGCAAACTTTTGCAGGTATCATCTTCTTGTGCACATTTTGTGTTTTATCATAACTTTATCCTCGCATAAGCTTAAACTGACTTTTTTTGCAGAATCTCACCGATCAATGCAACCCAGACCGCAATCGCAATGTTGACCCCCCTGATGTATGCAGGTTAGTAAAAAACGCTATAAAAACTATGTAGTGGCCTTAACTTGGCCTCATCTCAGGCCTATTGATGATTTTCAGTTCATTTTCTGGAACTTTCACAAATCGCTTTAAATACGTTGCAACTAAAGTCACGGTTACATAAACCAGTGGGTCCCAACCTTTTTTCATGCATTTTCTCATTGCTACTTTCGGAACTTTTTGGTTCTTCCGTACTAGACCAGAAGTGATATTAAGTAATAATAAAAGGTTTGACACCACTGGCTTACCTAAAGTACTTCACTTGTAATGAATACCTTAACCATAATGTGGAAATTCCTCTCTTTAATTCATAAAATTCCGGTTGAAACCATCGAAATATACGGTGTCTTTTTGTTGGTAGATGTTGTTGCGAGGGAGATTTGTGCAACGGACCGGGCAGCGTATGCGGTGACGTACTTGGCTGGCTCGATCCCTTCAGATCACGGGAGATTGTTACCAGGCCAACAGCAGGGAAAATAAATCCCATACGACCAGAGTTAAGTGTCAAGGAATGTATTTGCTGCGTATTTTCGACTTTTCTAAAAGCCCGCTCCACATCTTCTCTAACTTTCAATTGCAAAGTGAGTTAAGCTTGGGCAGAGGGATGGGGCCTGACTGAGGTAAATAATAAAGCTGACTCCACTTGAGTGATTTGACTCTCCCAAGGCTTACCAAACCGGAGTGAAAAGTGCTCTTACTTGACTTGACACAAGTCATAAAATTTCATCTTGACTGCCAACCGAGTGTGCATCGTATTTTTGGTCATAAACCAACTGTCTTGATTTGACACAGTTTATAAAAAGAAACTCATCTGCTAAACCCCTTGGCAACGTTTTATCAAAACCAACTTTATGCTCATTGAACCAACTGTCAATAACCACGGAAATACTTTTTAAAAAATGAAATGATTTTTTTCGTTACTCCAGTTTACTGCCCGGAACACAGTGAGATTGAGAACGGATACGTCACTTGCTCGCAAGGCAGAGAAATCGGGTCGAAATGTTCGTTCTCGTGTGAAGAAGGCTTTTACTTATCCGGTGTCGATGACGTAACGTGCCAGGAAGGGGGGCAGTGGACCGCTGAAATGCCACAATGCATCGAACTCCGTAAGTGGCTGCAGTGCCTAAAAAACAGTTTTACTACAAAGGGGGCACACCGAACCAGTTTTCAAATGCATGGGATTCATCATCAAATAAACTTGTTTTTTTCGAATTTGGGCGTTTTGGACGTACGTGGATTGCAGAATTTAATCTCTTCGCGCGAAAATGTTAATGGGCTTAAATCCACACGTAATCCACTCACAGGTAACCGCCTATTGACGTTTGCCACTATACCACAGGGGCGACATCGTGTGGCAAACCTGCATACAACGTCGTAACCATTACGTAGTGACTTTTCTTGTTATCTAGTGACCTAAGCTAAAAAGAGGCGATCTAAGTTTTTGCGCAAAGGTTCCACACAAACAGAAAGCTGCCTATTTATGCTGTGATAGTATTTTTGCAGTCATTAGCTATTTTTGGGTTTAGCACAATTTCCGCTGGTGGTCGCTACAGTCTCAATCTAATATTAGGTCAAAGGCGATCAAAGAACATAAAAACCTGATCGGAATTCGTATTTGGAACAAACAAAAGACGAAAACGATGTTAGTTATTGATGCTATAATATAAACAGCATATACTTTACTGTACAGGATCATGCGATCCAATCGATGACGAAGGGATGATTTTGAAATGCACGAGG
>QXVZ01002548.1:0-13326 GCA_008931825.1 Phallusia fumigata
GTACATCAATTCCCTGGTGATTTGTAACGCGAAGTTACACGTAAATATGTTTTGTTTCTCGGTCAAAACTTTGTTTATGTCAAGAACTCGGCGAGGACATTGCCTAAATTTCATGCAAATACATTTGTAATTGTCTTAGGTAGGATAGATCATTGTCATACATTTACCAAATATTCGCTAATTCCCATTGAATCGTTTAGAACGCCCTTGTATCCGCCGAGGCCATTCAAAGACCTACTGCCCGTTTTTGCTCTACTGGAAGCGTATCAAGGCTGTAGATGCGACAGACATCTCATTGTTTGCCACTGCAACAGGATTTCCACCCTTTAAAGTGCTCGTCAAATGCTCTTACTCAGCATGCGCTGTGCTTTAGTCAGAGATGTTATGCAAAGTTAGTGACAAAGACGCGTTGGTGTTTCATTGTGACGTAACAATTCGATGTTTGCCTCCCAGTGAGCTCGCTGGAGAGGGCTGCAGGGTGTACGGTGAACAACAATTGGGGAGATAGGTCACTGGTTTTGTCATCAGCATAACATGTGCCTCACGTTTGCGACATTCTAACGAATGATCATCGGGCGTCAGATGTAACCTTTGTTGGAGCCCGCATCGGAAACACGTGGTGGGATGCGCAACTTATTTGACCGTTTGAACCCTCCCTTCCAGCAAAGTTGCTTTGTGGCTTGGCACGACCAATGCGACGGGACTGAACATGTGTAAAATATCAGACATATTGCTTCGAACAAATCAACGTCTACACAAGTGTTTTCTACAGACTTTGTGCGGTCAACGTCTACGTAAAACTGTTTACATACGTAACAAATACTTAATCGGTCTAAAAAATCGGTCTTAAACCACACATATGTACACTGCTTCGCAACAGCTGACCGTGACTGCCAAAGCTTAAAAGAGGTTTAAGCAGCTTCGGTCTTCTCGATCATTCGAGGCGCTGGATTTTGCCCAAACCCGTCTGTAGACAACGCGTCTGTCTTCATCCAACTATTAGACCGTGAACAATTTTACCCAGTCTAGAGCCAAATGCCGGTAAAGGTCGATTTCTGTTATCGCCATCTCTGTGGTTAAACGCGATCCTGTTTCGGGGCCCCGAGCGAGTCTTCTTCGCCGAGACGAGTTCGAGCGGAACGCGGCTTGTATGAATAATGGAAAAGTGCTTGGGCGCAGATGGGCCGTCCAGGGTTGAAGTGAAGCGGGTCTGGTGCCGCGAAGTTTACCGACGTCCCAATTAGGACCGGTGGTTTCGCTTTGAGCCGCTGCGCTTCGATCGCTGAGCGCTTTATCCGCATCGCGCCCTCACAGGCACGAACTTTATTTTTGTCGGGCTTTGTGCCGCTTTTAACACAGCAATGAAACTGTTCGGACTAAAAATATGTTTCAAGTCGATAAGCTTCTGTCTAACACGTGTTTGAAATGTTCGCTGGCTTCAAAACAACGCTTTGTTCTCCGTGCTGGTCGATTCCTTCTATAAAAAGACCCTATGCTTTCCTGTGTCTCTTGATTATCGATCGCTGCTTTGCTTTTTCTTGTTTGGAATGTTGGGTATGTTTGCCAAGCACGCGCTAGGGGCGTGAGACATGCTCGATTTCTTAGCCGTTTACAGAAAGTGAATGAACGAACGAAGAACGAATGTGCGAACGAGTAACGAATGACCAAACGCCAACTGTTAAGCTGCAAAATTGAACGAACGAACGAACGAACGAACGAACGAACGAACGAACGAACGAACGAACGAACGAACGAACGAACGAACGAACGAACGAACGAACGAACGAACGAACGAACGAACGAACGAACGAACGAACGAACGAACGAACGAACGAACGAACGAACGAACGAACGAACGAACGAACGAACGAACGAACGAACGAACGAACGAACGAACGAACGAACGAACGAACGAACGAACGAACGAACGAACGAACGAACGAACGAACGAACGAACGAACGAACGAACGAACGAACGAACGAACGAACGAACGAACGAACGAACGAACGAACGAACGAACGAACGAACGAACGAACGAACGAACGAACGAACGAACGAACGAACGAACGAACGAACGAACGAACGAACGAACGAACGAACGAACGAACGAACGAACGAACGAACGAACGAACGAACGAACGAACGAACGAACGAACGAACGAACGAACGAACGAACGAACGAACGAACGAACGAACGAACGAACGAACGAACGAACGAACGAACGAACGAACGAACGAACGAACGAACGAACGAACGAACGAACGAACGAACGAACGAACGAACGAAACAGAGTGCATACATTTTTTCACCCTACCTTAATCACAGGCAATCCGGGCTCGAATTCGAACCGCTGAACTTTTTACAGATCATCTAATTACAAACCTGGAACTCTAAGCTTATTATTCCTTTCCGGTGCCCGCATTGATTCCATCGATTTTAGTTCTTTCCAACTCCCATTTGCGTCTCAACTCACTCTCCCATCTCGTTCCATTGATTTTGTTGGATGCAATTTCTCTTGTTCGCTGCTGGCCAGGCCTTGCTGCATTCCCAATGTAATAGGAGTTATCGGGTTCAATCTAGGGAGCATTGAAGTTACGAGGTTTTTGCTTTTCCCGATTGCATAGTCGGCTGTCGCTGTGGCTTTTACGGTCGCACATGACTGAAAAAATGGCCTCAGTAAACTAATAGTAGGAATAAAAAGAGAACAAAAAATCCTGATTGGATAATGCTTACCAGGAGTTGTCTTTTGTTTTTTTAGTGGTTTATTGTTAGGTTAAGTTGGTTTCAACTACTGTATACCACGGTAGCCTTTCCTTTGCTCAGTCAAACACGAATACACAATGTACATAAACTAACATGCATAAATACACTGGCTTTACGATTTTTCCGATCGTTTTCTTTGCCATTTACATTTATTGCCTTGGGGTCTTGTGTCAGGACAACAGGATCGTTACAATAATTTGCATTCACGTTTTCACGGTTGGAATTTCCGGGAATGTAAACATACCTGGTGTTTATGTTTTATTTGCACGTTGACGACATATGCAGTGGTGTAGCCAGTTGGGAAACCGGTTGACTAGACAGTCACTGTGGGGCCTAAATAATTTAACTTTCAATCAGGCCTTACACCGTCGCATGACCAGCTACACGTATGGTATATTTGGCAGGCACTTTAAATCAACAACAGTGACAGACATAGATACAACGGTTTTTCCACACTAAGAGAGGTATTTCTGTACTACATACGCGACTATTTTTGATTCCATTAAACCGTAATTATTCACACATAATTCCTACCCACTTATTAACACCGATATAGCGTTTGATTGACGTAAAAATCCTTTTCTCCGCGTATTACATACGCGCGTAATTCACGCACGGCAGTCGACTTGCCCACAAGCAAGTTTCCAGACAATATTTGGTCTCCCGTAAGCCTACTTTCGCCTTAAATGCATGCCGATGTGTTGCGAAACGCCGGTATTTCGAAATCACCTCGACGTCGCTTGCGAAACAAAGGCGGCGGCGTCGCTGTCTCGACGCTCTCGTCTTTGTTGCGCAATCGCTCCGGGTTCTGTCGATTCTTCTTTTGGAAGCGAAGTCTGCCAAACCGCCGGGGTATTCATTATTCATTCCAGCACCGTCTTGCCCCTGGTATAACTGTCAATTGGACCGGCGATTGTTAATCTGATCGATCTCGCTTCACCAGCAGTGCTGGACCACGATCAATAGAGCTCGTGGTTTTCTTTTCATATTTGCTAATATTCACCCAGGGACTGCACTCGTCTTGCCGACCAAACCAGCTGAGAAAATCAATAGGCACCCCATATATCTTTTTACATATTCAGCGGACTAGATGGACTCCATGTATGCTGGTGCAAAGATTAGAGCCCTGTTTGGTGACGGACGGTTGTTTAACGAATTTATGAGCCAGTTGGACAACGGTATTGTTATTGCCATGTGATCGAACTGTGAAATGTAAGTTCACACGTATGACATTCGTTTGTATGTGTAAAAAGAGTATGAGCTTACCGAATACTACTTGGGCAAAACAAACGGCGTCATTTACACACAAAACTACCACCCAACAAGTCAAACGTTTTACAGCAGCCCATTCGCTTTGCCACAAACCGCCTAGTTTTTGTTTCATTACTTTTGTGTTTGGGTGGTCCGCCTAGCTGAAGCTTATGGTTCCTCTGCGTTTTTTCAAAGCTTCCTTTCGAAGTGTTTCCAATACACAACGCTATTAATCATACTAAGACCCTCAATTGGCGGTGTGGCAAAGTCTGTCAGCAAATGTATGAAAAAACGGCTTGGGGGTTGTCGGATTTACAGACTGATTAACTGCCGTTGACGTGTTTGCTGCAACAGGTGCGCGGTTTAGCCTTGTGCAATTTGGTTGATTAACAACTGATGTGCAAATCAATTCATTTAAAAGACGGCGTGGGGCATTTCATGCTAACCAAGGCACCTGCTGTTACGTAAATCACCTATGAACGTCATTTCGGCAGGTTACTGCTGGATTTAAACGCACGCGGCGTTTTTTGAGTTGCAGTGGTTTTTCGAGTTCCTGTGCACCAAAACTCCCACAGAAAAGCCCACAAAGCATTTGCATGTTGCCATTAAAAATCGCAATTGCTCCAATATTTGCTATCATGGTCACGCGACCATGGTCGTATTTCTCCCACAGTGCCAGTGTTTGCTTAGCCCACGCCTATTAAACTTTTCAACCTTTGCGCAATAACTTCGTCACCGCTGGTGACGTCGTGACCACACAAGTACGTGTGCTTGAGCACGACCGGGCGCCGCACTTGCCTGCCCGGCTTCCTAGCGACCGGTCTATGACGTCACATAAAATGTTGCGCAACGTTCAAGGAACCGATACTCAACGGGATGTTTGATGGATGTGATAATTGCCGGTGACGCCGACGTAATTATCTCAACATTAAAACTTCCTTACACCTTTTAATCTAGCTGTGAGCTTTAAATACTCAGGTTTATGGCAATAGTTACATCTTCACAAACGGACTTAGGGTGCGATATTTGAATACATCACCAATACAAGACCAAAGAGGCGTCAAAAACAAGGTACATGGCTGTTCGTAAAATTAATTGTGTAAAATTGTACGGGGTTGTAGATCTTTCCCCGCAAAAATTTTCACAGCTCATCTATTGAAACTTGCTCCACAACAACGTGAAACAAATAATTTGCCAACGCATTTCCGCGATTTTTTTACATCGAACAACACCTTTCGAACCCCCAGCCACTTCAGAAGTTCACAGCAAATGCACGTTACCTCGTGTCAAACCGTAATATTTGTAGTTTAAACATAACACAAGGCAAAGTTCAACGTCATTACAAGCCACTAGTCGAGTATCAANGTCACATAAAATGTTGCGCAACGTTGAAGGAACCGATACTCAACGGGATGTTTAATGGATGTGATAATTACCGGTGACACCGCCGTAATTATCTCAACATTGAAACTTCCTTACACCTTTTCTATCTAGCTGTGAGCTTCAAAATAGGCTTATGGCATTAGTTACATCTTCACAAACGGGTTAGGGTGCGATATTTGAATACATCACCGATACAAGACCTAAGAGGCGTCAAAAACAAGGTACATGGCTGTTCGTAAAAATAAGATCTTTTCTCCCGCAAAAATTTTCACAGCTCATCTATTGAAGTGAAACAAATAATTTGCCAACGCATTCCCGCGATTTTTTTCATCGAACAACACCTTTCGAACCCCCAGCCACTTCAGAAGATCACAGCACATGCACGTTACCCCGTGTCAAAGCGTAATATTTGTAGTTTAAACATAACACAAGGCAAAGTTTAACGTCATTACAAGCCACTAGTCGAGTATCAAACGCAATAGGCGGTCGCTTGGGTTTTTGCACGTAAAACCTCATTCCCGTGTACGTGCGATTTGACTCGTTCCCCAGCGGTTCATGGAAAGCTTGAAAACTTCCAAATAGGCCTATTGTGTAGAGCTGTAACCTGTTAATTGTTGCTTGCCTGTGCGTGTATTAAATTTTGCTAAAGTGGAAAGTTGTGATTAGTTGTACGTGCATCACATTTTCGAGATTTGGGGAAGTTTTCTTCTTGAGCATCCATCAAATTTTTCATTTTGTGGGAGTTTGTGCTTACCTCTGTATATGTATCAAATTTTTATTGATACAAGCCTAGGTTTGAAACCGATGTGGTTTTTTAAACTCGCACGGTGGTACGTGATCGATTTTGTGCGGCGTTTCTGTTTGTTTTTGTCGCATCTTGTTATTTCATTTCTTGATGAATCAAACGGATTCCAAGGTCGCCCTACACCGCGACGTCAGTCCAGCAAACACCGACATATGTGCCAAGGCCACGCAAAGTGCAACCTCGCCTTGGGGTTTGTTCTGTTGTACGCGGGAGCGCAAAATTGTATTAGTTATACTAAGCAGGACAAGGTCGCCCTGCAACCTGTGTATTTTGCGATAGGATGACGTGGCCTACGACGTACTGAGAAATATTTAATGAAACCTCATGTTCGTTTTTTAATTCTGAAACAATCGTTGTGCTCCGACATGAAATGGTACAAACGACACACGCCACATAAACTGAAACAACCCCATCACTGACAAATCTTACGCAACATCCTCAAAATCTTGTCAAAAAGTGACGTGGCGCGTGACGTAACGCAGGAGTAACAAAGAAACCTAGCCGAAGGCTTTTTGTTTCTGCACCCGGCTTTTTAAGGTCTCTCGAACATTCGTTTTGCTCTCAGTGGAATGGGTTCGCTATCCGGTCGCCCGTGGCAACGTCAGCTGTTCGCTCGATGTTTCGTAATAACGCCGGTGTGCGCGTCATCGACCGAGTTTCGCAACTGACCTGTGTTGCGACATACAAGAGTGCCGGCCAGCGTTTTGCCTGCGAAACAATGCGACGCGTGTAAACCCGCACATAGCTACAATGCCTTTGGTGCGTTGTCAGTTTTGCGATGTGTGCCCTTCACTGATGGTCTTACCAAATCAGAATCATAACCTTACGGTATGAAGCCTTGGTCTAATTGTGACCAAGTTTTTTTGTAAATAGATTTCCAAATTCTTCTGACAAAAGCAAGTTTTTTGCATGTTTTGGGTACTGGTTCAAACTGTTTGTGGCAGATTGTCACAAAGAAAAAGATCTGTCAAAACTATCTGACAACAGTCGAACCGTAGAAAATGTTTTCCACACAAGTACTGGCTTGTAACTTCTCACTAAGCTTTTAACATATGCATAAAATCATCCGTTTTTTGCCACATGCAAGCTTTCTTGTCGAATAGTCAGTACATACATTAGGTGTAAAACCTTTGTCGGTAGTTCACTTTGTTTATTCAACAGCCAAGGTGTTAATCCACCCGGTTTAGACTTGTACTTTGTTACCCGGCACCGAGTCGCACTTTTTCACGCCATTTCGTTCGGTTACCAGTTCTCTAAGCCGGTGATTAGGCGTCGATAACGCCGGTTCGCCTTCTGATTGGTCGATCCGTTCTCCTCTTGCTCTCAATGCGATTTAGTGCTTCTGACGGTTTAGGACACAGCCCTGAATAACCCTAGTCTGTTGAATGAACCTTGATCCGAAGGACTCAGCAATTGAAGCCCTACGTGAATAGCCAAGTAACCCTTGTTGGTTTAAACCGCACCTTTTGAGACTTTTCTCGTGTATTTTTGCCGCATCTTAAAATCAGCCCTCGAGGTTTGTTGCGCAATTTTGGTTTCGACACAACGACTGTCTCGCCCAATTATGTTGTTACGGGCGCCGGGCGAGAAAATCGTTTCCACTTTGCGGGCTTGAAACGGGTATTGCCCTGCATTAACCCAAATCAAAGTTTTACAGCAATCGTGACAAAGTCCCCAGTTTCCCATTGCTCTTCTTTTTGCCGTATCGCAGTGTACATGCAGTTTATGTAAATCCCACGCTGATTTGATTGACAGCCCACGCAGAAGCGCGTCAACGTCGGTTTCACGGACACGTCATATGTTGCAAAATCGTTAAACGATGGTTCGCGGTGTTTTGACCTCGACTCAAAACAATGGACACTTGAGTCAGCGCTACCGTGTTTTCTTTTCGCCTGTGATGTAATGTGTGGCCTTTTATGAGTTGTTCAGAACATTCAAGCGCTGTGCTTTCCCCTTGCGCAAGGTGGGTTTCTCAACTGGTGCTGAGGGCTATTCGTACGCAGTTAGCATGACTTACCCAAACAACATGAAATGTACAATATCTGAAGCCTCCCTCAGAAGTGATGTAACTTATCTAAATTTAGTGCCTATGCTTTAACAATATGAGCACAACGCATCCATATCCAATGTAGGTTACCTAGCCCTTGCTAAAGGTGATGTAATTTTGGTTTCAATGCTTTGCTAGGCAAGCCCCAACCTGTCCGTCTCTTGCAGCTGTTGGGCCTGAGTTGCTTGCGCCATTTCCTCAACACTCCGTTGCCAGACGTTTCGCAATTGATGGCCAACCCCGTCGCCAGGGCAACTACTGTGTTTGGAAAAAACGCTGTTTCAATTCCTAAATTGTATCTCTATTTGTTTACGCCACCTATTTTCCGTGGTAGTAAGACCAGGCGTAAAAATTACGAGAGGTGATTGTCTTTGATGCTGGCCGGCCTCTAGGCGTTTTTTCTATGCTGCTGGATTGCTTATTGCTGTTACAAGCCGTGCTGACACCAGCAGTACATTAGCAGAAAACGCACAGCAGCAACTAAGAACTTGCTGACGTCCTCTGCACAAAACCTCCACGTCAGTGAAATTGCGAAAGCGCAGCGCGATATTAAATTTGACGTTGCACAAGAAGCCTGTGCCTTAGGGACCAATTGTTATGTATGTAAAATACATTGCGCAATGGACTGCCAACAAAGCCTGCGCGGGGAAGGCTAGTTCGATTTAACACAGCCTTCGTTTGACAGCGCAACGCCCGCGGCGCTGGGGCCTTCAACAAAGAACGTTTAACTTCCAAAAATAAGCGGCTCCCTTTGCCTATTGATGGTAAACGCCGGTGAATCTTCCCTCAGCTGGAGAGAATTAGCATCGCCGAGCGCTCTTGCTTCTTCGTTGATTCGCCGCAGCCTCGCTTTCTCTTTCATTGCTCCGCTCCGTCACGCTCAGCTTCCTCTAATTGTTCAATAGCCCCTCGCTTTTTTCTCGCCCGCATAGAACAAACAGAGATTTCGCAACCCGGCCTGTTATTGCCCAAAGCCCCGCTCTGTGGTCGCGCCCCGAAAAGGGTGCTCATCTGCATTTGGGTCAAAAAACTGCACCTTAAGGATAATTTTTAATTTGTTTTTTGCAGAATCGCGTTGTCAGTCAGATGGTTATTTTATGTTATGACTCAAAAATACTTGGTTGCTGTTATATATTTTGTTGCCTTTGATACGGCTCTTTACAAAACACCCCGCTCTCGCCAATGGTCGCGCCCATCTCTGAGTTGCCTTTTTCTCTTCGCAGGTTACGTGGTGGCTCGCTGCGTCGAAGCGTTTTTTAAGCTTGTTTACGCCGCAGCGGCCGAGCAGCTTGAAATGCCAGCGCTTGCTCAGTCGACCGGCATTCCGAACTTGGATTCGCACTGAGCTGCAAACCCTTAATTCAGCAAGAGATTTCTTTGTGCCTGTGATGATCATCTAGTGAGGCGAAGTTACAATTAAGAAGCTATGGCACCGCAATCAAACAGTACCACCACCTTAATCCAGAATCAAATGGCTGCTGCCAAGCAAGACTTGGACTGCAATCACAACGATGTGTCGGAAAGAATTCGACACCCGGCCGGCGTTGGATCGACCGTGAAACGACCTCACAACAGTGGCGATGTGAACGAACGAAGCAGAAAACTAATCAGAAACTGCTTCAGCCACCTGAATACCAACCTCAATGTGCTGGTTATTGGAGCTCGCGGGGCAGGTACGTCGATTTTGTAGCTTTGCAAACTAGTCATAAGTGCTGCTTGTGCAACTAAGGTATCCTAGGCGTGATGTGGTAAAATTTAGCCTTATTTTCTAACCTGTGGCATTTATGGCTGGGTAAAGTAATATAAGGCAGAATAGACATTTAACATTATGTTATGTTTTCTGCAGGCAAGTCGTCGTTAATTAACTCGATGAACATGTCGCTCACGCAAGAATGGAAGGACAGGGCTCGCTACTGTCCTGGCCGCAACCACCTGCTGGACGAGTGCGTTATGTACCACAACAAGAAAGCGGGCGGCAAGGTCGTCTTCTGGGACGCAATGGGCTTCGAAAATATCAACGACGAAGATCATGCCGTTCTCATCCTTCGATACATCCTCGAAGGCCGTATCCCTGCCAAGTGCATTCCCTGTGTGCTGCTTATGTCCAAGGAAACGATTAAGAAGCGCTATCACCGAATCGTCGAAGCAAACCGTCGTATCGACCTGGTCCTCTACGTTTCGGCCCTCAACGAGGAACCACAAACCTCGTTTATGTCCAACATCGCCCGTGCAATCAACACCTCGAAGCACGCTTCTGTTAACAGTAAGTACTTGTTTTGTTGCTTTCGTATTTCGACCTTTGTGTTTAAACAACGGTTTTATGTGGGGTACTATTTGTGCTGTCTGTTTTCTGCCATCAGCAAAAGCCGTAACTTTTAGTGCCTGCTAAGTAGGTCACATTTAAAACTGTGTGTACGCTTCGGTCGTAAACAAGTCGAACCTGCAGTTCGTTTTGCACGTGCCTAAGTGCGGCGACGGCGTGTGTGTGTGCGTTCCTCGCGCGCCTGTTCCTCTGCGCGATCGAGCTAAACGCTCTGATACGATCTGGTTTAGTCGTTGCCTTAAACGCGTTTTCTTTAACGCCAGCCGACCGCTATGCAGAAAAGCGAGCGGCGATTTGGCCCCAAGCCTGATGTCACGAATGACTTGTTTACCCCGCGCACTTGTAGCATGATAAACGAGGTTGACAAGCCTGATCGAACGTGGAGAAGGTAAGAGAGTGCCGGCGAGCGCAAAGTGGGGACCGGTTAGGGCGAATGCCGCGCTGGAGCAAGCCCTTGCAACCTGACACGACGTTGCCCATATGCCGCCTTTTTCTTTCCCGGCCGCAGAACTTATTCGCTTGTTGTTGAACACTGTAACGCGAGTCGCCGGCCGATAACGCGCTCCAACCAAACCATAATAGCGTGAATAGCGAGCGAACTGGTGAATGTTGAACAACAATTCAGCTGGTTGAGCAAAAAACTTACCAGTTTCTGTTTTTCTTTATGCAGGAATTCCCATCGTCTCTGTGGCCACCAAAACCGACCTGATCGAGGACAAGCGGCCACTTCACGACCGACTCCACGAGTACAGCCTGGAAAACATGATTACGACCCAAAGCCTTCAGCAGCGTTCCTCCCGGCGCAGGCGACTGCCGCCTGTACCCGAGGTCGTCGCCAGCACCAAGCTCGTAGACAACTACAAATGCGAGCTTGAACCGTGGAGCGACGAATCCGCTAACCCTTCGTCGATGTGTTCATCCCCTGAGCGCGACTCCCAATTGCTGGCAGTCTGGCGAGAAATCATCTCCAGAACGGCAACCTGCAGTGGCGGTGACCGACGAAAACGGGCGTACTCGGCTGGGGCGCAGTCGCGACCTATGTGCCGATGTCTTCCCTTCCGCCTGGACTACATGCGCCTGCGAAGTGCATCGTTCTGACTGCGCTGGCGAGGTCGCTAACGAGGATTTCCAGGGTCCGTAACGGACATGAAAACGAACTGCGGACCGAGCAAGTGGACACTGGTGCGTTCAAGTCGAACGAGCACTTTTTTGTTATTCCAGGGTTCCGACAAAGACATCCCGCTGTGTTCTACTGTTTCAGTGTGCTGGTGCTCTTTGTATTTTTCTTTTTCTCTCTCCCTCTGCAACCGGCAACGACAAGTTGTTGTTGTTGAGTTTGCACTAAACCGCGGCGCCCGAAAATTCGGCGCAACTTGGGCTTGCAAGTTTTGGCGCGGCCCTTCCTCAGGAGTAACCCAAGTACCTCCGCCAGTAGCAAGTCGAGAGAAAACTTCCGAGGCTGCTAAACACGTTTTAAACGGCAACAAAGCGACGTAAAAAGTTGCCTGTTTGCGATATTTTCTCTATTGCCAGAGCGTAAGGTGTTCGTTTTTAATTTTCTCTCAAGTTTTTGTTCTTTCTTAACTCTGACCCCATCGGGAAATGCCAACGCATTGGTAAGAAAGGTGTAAAATGCGAAGAGGCGATTGTTAACAATGTGTTCTAGCGTGTGTCTGTGTAATTGTGCCGCGCCCTGGCGAGGGTGCCTTGCGACGATACGTTGAAAACGGCAAAAAACTTGTGTTTTTGTGTTGCTATGACTCTTGCCTTGCAAGCGACTGGAGCGTTACAACTGGTCGCTTGTGCTCCAATGGAGTGCCTTGTATAGCATCAGCGGCGCCTGTTTAGGCAATCTGGCACTTTGGTGCTCGCATTTATTGCAAATGCCATAGTTGCCCGGTTATATTTGTGCTACGACGGCCGTTCACGCACCAAGCGTTATAGAATGATCATCCAAACTGCCTGTGTTCGAACGAGTCCTGATACTTCCCTATAGTTTTAATTACTTGTTTCTTTGCCCGACCGTGTCTCGCTACTGGCAACGTTTCATGGTTTGTCACGTGAGCCACCTGATCGCTAGTTAAAACGAATCTCATATAATTGAACGAGACAAACCATCTAACGTGGTCCACCGACTGAATTTTTTTTACTGCTTGAGAGACAAAAGTGGAAGTGATGTTGTTTTATTTTTGCAGTTTTATTATGTTTTCAGTGTTCCGGCGAATACGCCTTTTTTTTCGATTTATCAAAATACGTTTTTTTCAAATCCCTCTTTTCCCCATCCCAAAACGCCGCAAAGCGACGTTAATGAAGCCTTACTCCCCGAACACCTTGAACCAGGCACCACTCCACCACAGGCGTTCTGCTTTCCTACGGTTCGTCTGTGGTTCAGGGAGCAGAGAAGTTTGATTTCACTGTTGCTTCAAGATCTTTTTTGCCGTGAAATGCGAATTTACAACGCAAAAGTTTCCCCCCTTTTCATCGTTTTTCATTACTTGCTTTGTAATGATGAAATTTAAAAAATACAAAAATCTTTCATTCAATACCTGTTTGTTGCAGCATTCAGTTCTCCCACATGGCAGGTCGGTTTGCAAAGGCGTTTTCTTAAATTTAAAGTCAGATAGGTCGAAAAAAGTTAACAAACGATCATCAGGAAGTTAGAGTCAGAGCATGGACTTAACCCAAATGCCTTACGACAAACAACGAAACATTTTAGTTGAGTTGAAAGAGTCAACTTCTTTCGCAAACCCAA
>QXVZ01002549.1:0-21532 GCA_008931825.1 Phallusia fumigata
GCAACCTGTGGCATGTAAACCAAAACTGTGCGGCAAAATAAGCTTCGGTTTATTTACCGCCAACTGGGACAGCACTAATTAACCTATTTAAACATGTGGCAGGAGGTTTTTTAGCGCTTGTTATATGCATGATACATGAAAAATTAGAAAAGTAGTAGAAAAATTTTCAACTTGCTTTGGTTTTATATTTCCGTGTCTTTGTAGCATTTAACTCAATTGTTCTTGCCCATATTTTTACTAGTAACATTGCAAATTAAAGTTTTTTTGACAAACTTATCACGTTAAATAACTGTTCTTTTCCAGTAAATTTTGTGTTTATGTAGTCTGTGTCACCGCCAAGTGCGTAACAACCTAACTCGTACGTCGACGTTCATGCGTCTCACTCAAGATACCATATACCATGTCACATGACCTTAGCCCACCCTTGCACAAAATATCGGCTTCAAATATCGGTTATCGGCCTTTTTGACCACCGATAATCGTTATTGGCCTTGAAAAAACATGTCGGTCTATCCCTAGTTTAAAGAACTAAAAGTCATTTGCATCGCTCGCCCCGCACATGTTTGGTGCAAGCAAGTCTTCAAAAAAATTTAAAAGCAAAAATATAATTACGAATCCAGGATATTTCTGGGGTAGCAACACAGACTTTTTATAATGTCTGCCAACCTGGAAGTTTTCTAAACAGAACACTTGCCAATGGTCCCATAAATTGTAGTACCATTGTCTAAGGTGTATTATCTTATTTTAGCTTTACAGAGCCCACAACTGGACAAGTATGGATGTTGGTCAGCCAAGATTTCGTTTGTGCTTTTGTAGCAAACTGCTTGACAAGTCAACATTTATAAAGGTAAGGTTAAAATACAAATGCTTACCTGTTTTCTAAGATTCAAAAAATGTGGTTGACCTGTTGTTTTGCCCTGAAATTCTTCAAAATATGATTCCTGCATAAAACACAAATTCATAGCACTCACAAACCTAGTGGCTGCTTTATTTTTTTACTGGAACTGTCAAAATTCAAGCAGACAAACAAAATTCGTATATACCGGAATATACAGCCGTTTATTTTACATTTTTTTCCCTAACAATATTCTGGAGACAGCATGGGAGAACCAAAATCTTAATCAACATGTAACGAACAATGTTTTATGTATAAACACACTGGCACAGTTCACCTATAGAGCATACCCATTTCTCTGAATTGAAGCTTTTAATTGACTCTTTTCTTGTCAAGCAAACTAGGATATTTTAATTTCACAAAGCCCAATGAAATTTACTCCGGGCATAATGTACAAACAGTTAACACTCCAATGAGCCTTTAGTTTAATCGATATCTTATCATATCTTTCTGACTTTGTTTGCAGATAAAACCAGAAGCTTGTAGAAGTGGCAGAAGTCAGCTAAATCCACATGAAACAAATCTAATGTCCTGGCAAAAAGGCAATTCAGCCTGGGTTCAANCACAGTTCACCTATAGAGCATACCCATTTCTCTGAATTGAAGCTTTTAATTGACTCTTTTCTTGTCAAGCAAACTAGGATATTTTAATTTCACAAAGCCCAATGAAATTTACTCCGGGCATAATGTACAAACAGTTAACACTCCAATGAGCCTTTAGTTTAATCGATATCTTATCATATCTTTCTGACTTTGTTTGCAGATAAAACCAGAAGCTTGTAGAAGTGGCAGAAGTCAGCTAAATCCACATGAAACAAATCTAATGTCCTGGCAAAAAGGCAATTCAGCCTGGGTTCAAAAATATTCATGACAAAACTATCATGGCACTTTTCATAAAAATGTGGCAGGAAAATGCTGTTTTTGTTTGTGTTGCTATGATTTACCTCGACTGTATGTATCTGATTTTTTGTCATATTTCTCCACTCTTTGCATGCAGTTCATGGTATTTTTTTATACTTTGTTGCCAAAAGGGCAAAAAAAATATTCGAATTGTTGCGTTTCTTCAATTGACATGTGGAAATTTACATTTCCTATTTCTGTTTAGCTCTTTTTCACAAATATTCCCTTAACACTGACCTATAGTTTCAATTTCGAAACAGTTTTACCTTTAAACTGTAGCGATCAGGTGTTTCGTTGCTCTGTCCAGTTTCATCTGCTTTACAGCAGCAACAAAAAACCTGCAAAACAATTTATTTATTTATTTATTTACTGTATTACTTAGAAAAACCAAGCACATACAGCATTGTGGTGTATTCTACAGTCATAATTTTTTTCGTTGAATCATTGTTAAAACTTGAAAACCTTGTTTATTAAATCAGTTCGGACAAACTGTGTTTTATTGTGAATACATGCCCCTGTTTTTGCTAAAGTTCTTTTAAAGTTTAGTGTCCAAATTTCATAGTGTTTTGTTTCATCACACAATTGTTTTTGCAAATGTTCCATTTATTTTAGTTTGACTTTCTACCTGTTTGTGTAAACCTTATTATGTATTATTTCGGGGGAGATGATTTTTTTAGGACACGACATTACTTGTGTTTCTAAAAACGAATATGTACAGTTTCATTATTACTTAATTCATAAGAATGTTCGTATGGTTGTAAAGGGTAATGTAGCTAAACACTGGTTTTACTTTTTGTAGCACAACTTGCGTACCTTCGTTGCTTTCTTCAATCGAGCAAGCATAATGACAGATGTGTGTTTTTTTACCTTTTTTCAATCAATTATTATTTTTACCGCCGAAATCTAAAACACGTTTTAGAATGGAATTACGTCATCTCGTCGGATGATTGCAAGCGTTTTTGATGATTTGGTTGAGCTTTATTGCGAAATCCTATTTGTTGTACGATGTTGTTTTCGTGAAGAATTTTATGTTTCCCCAATTGTGATTAGCAAAGCAAAAAAACGTTACGCCTTGATTTTCAAATATACGCAGTAAGAAATTTTGTCCTGGGTGTCAAAAATATTTAACACCTAATGTGAAATAATGAAACAGTTTTGCAACCATTATGAGTTTATAGTGATCTTGCCCGTTTTGATCACAGAAACAAAAATTCCTGATATTCTCCCAGCAGTATGTAGTTTAGAGCAGCGTTTGGCTGCTTCTCCGAGGGCGAATGCGGCTTTTTACTCAATCCTGTGAACTACCGAAACAGCCATGTGTTTGATACATTTTTGCGTGACAGTCCTTGTGCCTATAACGACATATCACAACATTGATTTTCTAAACATTTGTTACCTTGAGCGGGTATTCAAATCCATGAAGCTCCGTGAAGTTGATCGTTTTCTACAAGTTTCCCAATTGGCCCTTTGTACTAACGGTTGCCGGCAACAGTAACTACAAGCCCAAATCCTAAAGAACACCTTGGGTGTGTTGTTTTTTAACTTTCTGTCTAGAGTAAATAAAGCATAGTGAAACTCATAAAGCTCTAACCTTTTTGGTTACCAATGGTTGTAAATACATGTTCTTTCGTGAATTTTGCCTTAACATGTTGCTAATACGCAGTGGAATTCAGTTGCCTTAAAGTAGTTCCAGGTAGCTTTGAACACAAAAACGTGCCAACGCCTTAAATTCTTTTCTACTGTAAAATAAGCTTACACGACGTGCCGTAGAAGCTTCCTGGTTACAATTTACTTGTACTCTATGCTTCTGACGTAAAAAATAAGCGTATTTTTATAATTATACAAATTTCGAAACTTATTAGCCAGCTTATGCCTAACGAGAACCCATGAGCCTTCTTACTGTAGCCCGTGGAAGTATCGTATTGCTAGACGCATCAGCATAGCTAATTATCTCCTGTTTCCCGTTTGCTTCATCCACTTCCTTCCAAAGCTATTCATAATATTTTCTCTCATGTCAAACTTGGCCCACAACTTCAACTAGCGTTCGCTCCATTAATAAGACGCCGGACCGAAAGTCTCAGAACAGACTGCGGAAAAACGACAACAGTAGGTTGAGCTCGATAATTCCGTACAAAACCTCCCTGAACAAAGTCATGGACACGCTAAATTCGGAATTGCACAAACAACTTTCAGATTTTCTGTGCTTGGAATACAAAGACTGTGGCCCTAATGTTAAGCGCAACGAAAAGCTAGCATCAAGCACCCGCTATCATTCCTGAAAGGGAAAGACGATCAGCAATCGAGCATGCCGACTTTGTAATCAGAACAGGTTGTTCCTCAAGCCTCATGCGTTTGCCATGATCACAAATACTTCGCAAAGAGAGCTTTGTTCGTCAACTCAATGATGGCCACATTGCTGACGTGCAAAGCGACCAACCTTGCGATCCGTTCAATGTCTACCCCGATACTACATGCAAAGAACCTTTCCATCCGAACCGTGTCATAACTGTCCAAGATTCATCAAACTTTACAATCATTCTTGGACCCACTTTCCAGCACATCTCACTAACGGCCACTTTGTTCTGAGGCTCTAATCAAACTTAACGACCAACAGTGGAATCGACGCCACGAGACTTTTAGCCTAACAGCGTAACTGAGTACACACTCCAAACACAATAAAACAGCCCAGCCTTACTATTTGAGAAATTTAATGACTACAGCAGATGTTACCACACATAAGACATGTTTTTTTACCTTCACAGATATTCCTCAAGATAAACCCAGATTCCAAAATCTCTAGAGGGAATCAATTCATGCTTTTCCTACCGAATGCCAAGTATAGGAGTCACCTATTGCCACTTACACACAAAAAAATACCTATAAAAAAATTGGCATCTATAAGAATTGTAGTGAGGCAATAGCACGACTTACAACCAACTGTGTGTTATATGACGTACACACTGCTGCGTACTAACAATTGCCGCTAGTTGAGATATGCTTCAAGTTACCTTCTCTTCTTCACCGCCTTCACCGTTAAGAGCCAATTTATAACGGCGAAAATTCTTCTTCATACGCCTATGTACTCAATAATACTCTAGCTGTGCAGAGCCATTAATCATATTTGGCCAAATCCTTTATTGCGTTTACATGTGCATTATATCGCTATTTGCTAGTTTTTCTCCTTTGGTCCGGGTACTTGTAGCAGCCATATAATCGTTAAATAAAGGTTCCCCTTTAAACAACCAAATAAATCATAAAGTGCAAAACCCCTGGTTGAAAATATACTGTTTCTCAGTCCCGNATTTATTTTTGTGTGCAGCCCCAGAAGTACAAGAAACAGACGCGACTTGACATTGAACGGCATTGGAGCAAAAAACTTTCAGAACGTTGGAAAATGGCAAAAGAAGCTCCGAAGAATAGCGTAACTACTTTATTTTATACTTTGTACTGCGCAAAATGTGCTTGACAACCACTATTGCATGCAAAACAAGAATACCCCACAGATAAAATCGGCAATGTTTGTCAACAATCAAACTGCACTGAAACTTGCATTTTGGACTTTCAGTTCGGATGACATTTAAACTGAGTGATGTTTTGTCCCACACAAATTCAAGTAAACATAAATGGCAAACATTGCTGACTGTTTTTGCACACAAATGTTTCGAACCCTGAACCCATAATCCGCGATCAATGACACAATTCCAATTGTTTGCTTAAAAATCAAATTAACAAAAAACTAGCTTCTTCAGTGTGCAATTGCTAAGAATAGATTTTAGGCTCCTAAAGGAAATAATAAAATCTCAATGGTTACAATATCCCAATTGGTGTAACACATGTTCGAATTAGTGTTAACATGCTGTCATTTATGATATTTCTAGTTAAGCAGCTGTTATTCTATAATCTTTTTTTCTGCCATTCACATGCAAGTAAAAATTTCCGCTTGTAGACAACAAAATTTGCAGTGCACAAAACACCTAACTGATCAAGCGATGTGTTACACAGCCTTACTTTTATTCTGCAGTGCTATGCCTACAATATTAATATCGGTGACATGCTTGTCACATTACTCTTGTTGTTGTTTTCTTCAGGACAAACCAAAGTTTTATTGTCTATCTATGTTTCCCTATCCATCTGGCAAACTTCACATGGGCCACGTACGAGTTTACACAATTAGCGATGCCATGGCCCATTACCATCGGATGAGTGGAAAGGAGGTAAAAGATAGTGTTATTTTACTTGACTTTTTATCACAAACTTTGTTGTGCAGGTTCACAGGATTTTGTATGCCTGTGGTTAGGGTTTACTTATTGTTGAATAAAATCCAACTTTTGAATGGGGCAAATGATTGCCCGAGCAATGTTCCTTAAGCTGTGGGTTGCAAAATTGTATGGGGTTTCTGGTAGGGATGGGCAATTCGGAATATTGCATCCAGAAGATTTGAATTCCAAACAATCGAAATCCAAAATGCCAATTCAAATCGAACAATAGGATTCAGTTTATATCTTTTTTGCAAGCTTTATCACAGCACAGTGGTGGCTCGTGACTAGAGTTTGGGTGGGTTGGGGGTAAAGAGAGCCTGATCAGATGGGGGCTGTGAGCCCTTGTTGAAAAAAAGCCAAATTATTGGGTTGTGAATAAGCTAATTTAACACAAAGTGTTAACACAAAATGTTAAATTTACACAAACTGTACTTTTTTCTGACTATTGACACGGAAATGCCAATCTCGATTTAAGAAATATGTGATAAAAGCAAATAGAGAGAAATGAAAGCCTCCTGCTTGTAATGCAACATTTTTCGTTTGTTTCGTCACTTTAGCAGGTTTATTGTGCTATAAAAGTGTGCCAGATTCTAGTGTAGGCTACATGCTAAATGACAAAAGGATTAAATTACATTTACAAGGAAAAATGGATTAAATTACATTTACAAAAACAACATGTATGTTTTAAGTTGATTGTCACTATCAAGTGGGGGGATGGGATTTTGATAGCGGATATTTCATCCCATGATCTGGCTCTGGTGAACCAAAGAAACAACGATGTGATTGACTCATTTTTGTGTTACATCCTTTATGGTTACAACTTACCATAATAGTGTATTTTAAAAAAGTAGCACTCTATAGTAGTCAGCTATAGAACATTACTTCTATTACCTTTAATCAGTTATCAAATAGGATTTGTGGTTCATTTGGTGTAAAGGGGTCAAAATGACTTTTTTAATGCTAAAAGTTTCCTGCCCCCGGACAAGGGCAGAGCTCTTCAACATGGGTTTCATGGAACCCTACTGTTCTGGGAAGCAATCAACAATCTACATAGAAAGATTTATACCAGGGGTTCTGTCAGCTCAAATGCATTAAATCATGGAACTAACATCATCGAATGCATAAAAGTGAAATAATTTTGGTCAACTACACTGTATTCATCTGCGGAGCGTATGTTAGTGGAAAATAATACATGTTTTCTTATTTTCCATATCTGGAGTGTAGGCTAGTTCTTTACATTAAATGAGAGTTACCCAATANAAAATACATGACAAATTGAGTAGCACCCAAACTCTGAAATTGTTTGGACATCTGTTGAGTAATTCACACATTTTTGGTAAGATTTGGGAAGAAAATCCTGTGGTAAGCTATTGAAGAAATCTGCAAAACAAAATGATAAACTGACGACTGTTCACAATTTTTGCATTTTGAAAGTTTGTTTCTGGATTGGTTTGCTATGCTTTCAAAAAAAATTTTCAGGAAGCTCTTAAAAAAGTTTTTTTAATTTTGTAATGATCACACTATTCCATATTGTACTGATAAATGACATGCTTTTGTATGACTAAATGATTCGTTATGTAACTTTACCAAGTCACATTCCACTATGCTAAACAAAAGAAAACCATTTCCAGTACAGTATAGCCATAAAATAGCGGACAGATCTTCGTTTCCGAACAGATTTTAAAATAATGAGCTATGTGAAAAGTACAAAACCTATTTCACCTTCAAACAAAAAATTAATTATCCTCAGTCTTTGATAAAGTCTCTGCCTGAGTTAAAGGAGGACGTCGGTGTTAAAGCGATGCAACGTCATTGGATTGGTGATGCCAGCGGTACCTACTGCATGTTTTCTGTCAAGGTAAAAAAATCACAATTGTTGATGTCCCTGTAAATCAGAGCTGTTAAGCTCAAGACCTTTTGGAGCAAGAATGTAAATGTGAAAAGGTCTGATGTCATTTACGATTTTGGTCAGACACATTTTGGTTTATTAATGACACCATTAGCATCTAAAAACCAACAATACCAATGGAATATAAGTAGGTAAAAAGTGAAAACAATATAGTAGTAAAGACTGTTACAGCAATCATTACATTTATGTAATATGCGTATACATCTACAACAAAATGATGAATGACATTTGACATCTGACTTAACAAAGTTTATAGTCTAGCAGGTTAAATTCAACTAGAGTCTTTATCCCTCATGATAAGTCTATGGTGACTCATGACAATGTCATTCATCATTCACATCGTTCATACTTTTTGAAGTACATTTTTGTTAAACTAAGGTTAAGCCCCCCCGAGAATTGTCAAGAAAGTTTTCTGGTTGTCCGTTTAAAAACAAGCCCGCTATTTGTAACTCGCTGTGTTTCAGATCAACGGAAACACACTGGAGGAAAAGTTCCCAGTGTACTGTACACACCCTGTGTATGTGGGACAGGCTAGTCATGTTAATTTACAAACTTCAAATCTACGTCAACTAACTGGCCTCCTGAGAAATAATACACAGGTTTCTGCTGTTTCTATTCGTCAGCTAAAAAATATTTTGGTTAACCTATGCTTTTTTATTTGTTGTTTTTACTAGCATGAAAATCATAACTAGAAATAAAATAAGAAGTGGAGTTACTTTTAAAAGTAGTTGGTAAATCAGGTATTGTCATAGCAGTCTGGTTTATACATGTTTCTTTTTATCCTCTGTAGGTGGGACAACACCTGATTTACATTAAATCATTTTTGATGTGTTTTTTAAGTTTAATTTAGTTTAATACATTGGTTCCATTGAGCAAACCATAAGTTTTTTGCTTAGAAAACACACAAGACCATGGTGAATTTGAGAACACAAGCATGATCTCTAATGGCATTTTTATGCTCAACAGGTTGACAGCAACGAATTCATGCGTGCCATAGAAAAAACAAAACCAGGTAACAAATATATGTAACAATACATTTACAATTTTTTGATTGTAAAGACTACTCTTTGCTTATTGATGTCTTGTAATTTTCAGTACGCAGAACAATACCTAATGTGTATCCCAATAATAAGTGCACCATTCTTAGTTCCTGTCTTCTGGTTTTTTTAAAAAAAATACTCTTTTGCACTCTTTGGAGCAACTTCGCTCAGTTTGTCAGTTTCTGTGGGTTGCAGCAAACTGTTCAAGTCTCTTAAACAGGAAAACACAACCAGCACCTTGCAAGGAATAGGTGGTCAAACCAACTGTTAAGGCTTTAAAGTTATTGGAATTTTGTAAACCAACCTTTTTTTATGATGACTTTTGTGCTAACCTAAACTATTGTATTAAGGTCAGCCTGTGGAGGGCGTCGAGTTGGTATATCCATTTTGTGATGAAAATCTGAATTTGGTGTTCAGCGACCATTACCATGAAACACATGAAAAAGCTCCCGCTGTCCTAGGTAAGCAAATCCCACTCTCCCAGGGTGCACTAGCAAGTGTTTTAAAAAGTGATTCTGAATAAGGTTTTAAACTTGATACCGTCGTTTGCGGCACGATGTTCAATGACTTTGTGTTTCGCCCAACTCCCAACCTAATGTCTTTCAAAACATGTGAAAGCTTTCATTTCCAATCTGCTTTCAAAACCTATCAAATTACTGATAAATAATGGACACAATGGTTGCCATTCCAACAAACAGATCCCAAAAGTGACGGACAACCCATTGTTTGGGAAACAAAAAATCATGGACATTTAAATGGTATTCGCAGGACTTCCAGTTGTAAATGAAAGTGACTTGGAAATTGCGAAGAGACTAAACTTTCCAGTACAAACGGATAAAGTAAGTTTTCAAGCAGTTTGTGATGGAAATGTTATAAGGCAGGGGTGGCCAACATCGTGATCGATCGACCGGTCAATCTTCTAGTCTCGACTGGTTGATTGCGTTAGATTTTGTGTTGGTTACGTATGTGCTTTGATGACTCTTGCAATACACATTAAAACAAACCAGCCGCTACAGTACAATTATCTTTGAAGGTCGATTACTTCTGGTTATAAATGTGACTTTATTATCGACCAGTCGATCGCGCATTGTTAAAAAAATTATTGTCGATCCCGTGCATTTGAAACTTGGCCACCCCTGTTATAAGGTAAAAGAGTGTTAAAAAAGCCCAAAACAAATTTCTGTAAGCGTGTGTTTCGAAACCAATATCTACATTATAACGGAGTGCTGTCACTTTTTTACCAACCACAAAAATGTAATTGTCAGCCATCATTAACTGAGGATGAAGCTCTTGCAAAGATAAAATCGCTCAGTTGTGGTGAGGGGTACCTGTGTAGCAGCGGGCTTTCTGATTGGTTAATTTCACGACAACGAAGGTGGGGAACCCCCATTCCGATTGTTTATTGTCCCGACCATGGAGCTGTGGCAGTGCCGGAGGAAGACCTACCTGTCATCCTACCAAAGTACCACCATTCTCTGGATGAGTGGAAGAACACTACGTGTCCAAAGTAATTTTTCAATTTAAGGGTAACATTTTGGGTTTTTGCCAACTTAGCTCAGTTGGTAGAGCACTTAAACAGGTTCCAGCTGTGGGTTCGAATCCCTAGCCCACACCTTGCCCACATGCACATAAATATTAGTTGAATACATGTGCCAGAATTTTTTAAGAGTACTGAAACTTTTGTACAACAAGTTTAGACAAAATGTGTTGTCACATCTTTACTAAGTTTTCAAAGATTTTTTAAATTTTTGATTTTTGGTGTTTTGAGATGGCTGGCGATTCGCTTCTAGAAGTTTGAGATTTTTTTATTCTGCATTTTTCCATGTTATGTAGTTTATCGCAATGACTGTTGATCAAATTTACAAAAAAAACATGTTACACAGTAGATATTTGAGTGACCCATTGTTTTCACCAGATGCGGCGGCAAGGCAACGAGGGAAACAGACACAATGGACACTTTTGTCGATTCTTCGTGGTATTTCTTTCGGTACACAGACCCCCATAGTTCCAAGCAGTAAGTCAATTTAGGCAAGTCGAAATTGGCAACACGATTTGTGCTACTTGAATATACAACTTTGTTGGTTGTTGGTTTAATTCTGTCTTTCACCTACGCCAGTGGTTCCCAACTCTTTATTGATGCATTCCACCCTTAGCATATTTTGGAACCTTCCATTCCTCCCCTACTATACAAGAAGTGGTAAAAAGCAATATTGAAAAGTTTGGAACCACTGGTCTACCTCAAATGAAATACTACACTTATCATGAATAACTTTTTTATGAAGTGGAAATTCCTCCCCTTAACGCGTCAAATTCCTCCCTGGGGAGGAACTCCTCCCGGGCTGGGAACCACTGCCCTATGCCTTTTTTGAGCAAACAATTTGCTTCAAGAGCAAGTCCCTAAATATGAAAAAGGTGCAAACTGCAATAAACCAGGACGCTCGACAGCATTGTAGGCATAACGCATTCAGGCATTGTTTCGTCCCCCAAGGAAAAAAATTAAACAAACAACAAACTAAATCATGATTTAATCCTGATCAAAATACCCAAATATATATTTCACTTGCCTCTTCACTAATTAAGCAAAAATTTACATGCAGAATTCACGTCGAACAACTGTCAATTTTTTCATAAAGTTCCATTTTTTCCAGGCCATTTTCCAGAGAGCTGGCCGATAGTTTGATGCCAGTTGATCTTTACATCGGAGGCAAGGAACACGCGATTCTGCATCTCTACTACGCCCGATTCTTTTCACATTTCTGTGCGGACCAGGGGATGGTGAAACACAGGTAGGTCACGATTTTACCTAAACAACAGGCCGGTGAATAAAGTTATGTTCAGAAAAAATAAAAAAAATTAATAAAAAGAATCGAAATGTCGCTAAGTCTACAGACTGAATTGTGGGAGCATGTGCGGACAGTTCAGGAAATGGTGATATTCAAATAGGTGTTAAGGTGCAAAACTGCAAATGAAAATGACATGTTCCAAGCTAATGGCCGTTCCACTGCAATTACATAGCGTTCCTTTTACGATGTGACTGCAGCCAACATGTAGGGGGTGCAAAAGTTTTCTGAGCATCAGCTAAACTGTGATTAAGATTATAGCTGTTGGATCTATTCCTAGCGTGGTCATTTGTGGAAAAATACCATTAAGGCGCTGTACCGCCCACTAGCGAATAAAATAAAACGACAAATAAACCGCTTTAAGAAAATAACTAGAACGGTTGTTTTGCCCCATTCCCAACGTACATTACAACCCATTTATTGACATTTTCCACATACACTATACTATTTCCTAATATTACGATGGATACACATATTCAACGTATCGTTACATTACATTGGACCTCTTCTTGGCATTTTATACTGTAATTGTTTTTGCAAGCAGAAACGCGTTGGTCATTTTCTTAATCGGGAGGAAACCTAAAAGATAAGATTATTGCGCAATAACAATGAACAGTAAAATGTGAAAACTTATTCCATGTGTAAACAACTAAAAAACACACAAAGAAAACCTGACCTAAAACACAAAATAAAAGAAAACAAAATTTATTTTCACGTTGTTAAAGCAGGGCTAACCAGAATTTCAAAACTTCATTACGCATCAGACCTTTTCTCCACAGGGAACCGTTCAAGAGGTTGCTCGCCCAGGGGTTGATCAGAGGAAAAACCTTCCGAGTGAAGTCTTCGGGAAAATATCTGCACCCGGGCGATGTAATGGAAAAAGGTAAAACATTGACACCGGGTGTCAGTGTTGAGTTGAGTTTTTTTAGCTGGGTAAATCGAATGGTCTGAGGCGCTCGACCCATATACAAAATTAACAATAAAAAAACCTGATCAATAGGAAGATACGATGATTCCTGATGATGACAGCAACGTTTGTCGAAACGTAGAATATGTTTTACACACAAATACTGGCTTGCATCTTCCTATTGAGAATATTTAAAACCGTGAATTGTGTACCTAAAAAAACCTGATCGGGATCATCAAAAAAAAAATTATAACGACGCTAGCACTAAAACTATTACCACGAACCACAAACGGTGTAAAGCGCAAAAAGTTTAAGGTTACTTGCTATCTAGCTATTAAAGAGCGTTATTTTACCGGCACTCACATTTAAAGGAGTTACAGGCGTGAAACCAGGGGTAAAATATCTGTTTCTAGGGGCTACCAGGATACTATCATTTGGGGCAAATATACATGTATACATTACATCTTTACCATTCGAACATAAATTGTTAGTTATTTAAACCGGAGGACAGTACTTACTTTCCGGAAATTGTGAAAGAGGATACGGGAACTGGTTTGTGATTTCATAGGGCTACTGATCAGGAAAAAAATATTAAGATACCATGAATTAACCAGTCCAGATAGCGGAATACTCAGGGTTCCTTAACCAAGGATTTCTTAATCCATGTCAATTTAACCCTTTGGTTTCTTCCTAATTTTTATGAAGTATTTTTGTTTGCGTAAAGAGTACAGAAATTGAGTTAAGTTTTGACATAAAACTATTAAATAATTACCACACCAAAATATCAGAGAAACAAAGTTAGAGATATATAATTTGTATGTATTTCAGTCTGATACTTCTTTTCACAGGCGGAAAGTATTTCGAACGATCCAGTGATGAAGAAGTTGAAACCAGTTTCGAAAAAATGAGCAAATCGAAGTTGAATGGGGTTGACCCTGGGGATTTCCTGTCCGAATGGGGAATCACCATCACCCGGCTCTTTGTTCTTTACGCCGCTGCCCCGTTCGAATCCATCGACTGGGATGTGAAAAGTAAAAATCTAAACCTTTCCGAAAAAATAGAAATTTGCAGCTTTAGTGCAAAATCCATAAATTCCGTTTTGCTTTTTTATTTTTCGAGACCTCATGGAGTGGCAAAAAATGTTTTCATTGCTTTTATAATTACAAGGTAGATTTCTAGAGATCTGTTGGTTTGTTTTACGTTTTTATCCCGGTGCCTAAATTTACCATGCTTACAAAGAATCCGCCTTCATTCCGTCGTGATTTGTGGAAACCGGTGACTGTTTTATTTCATTCAACTCCTCGGGTTTCACCGGGTCAGGTTAATGCTTCTAAAAAAAGAGGCCGAGATGGATTTAGAACCCACATCCTTGCGGGTTTAAAGCGGTAGCGCTGACCAAGTGGTCCTTTTTTGGCGTATTCCCCTTTACTTATTTTGGAACTTTTCATTTCTTCCCTGATATAGATATAAAGTAATATTGAAAGGTTTGGATTCATTGGCCTATGTTAAAAGAAATACTACACTTATCATGAACAATTAACTGTAAAGCGGAAATTCTTACCCTTACCTGAAAAATGTTTCTCCCTTAACTTCCTTCCAGGCTGGAAACCATTGCGTTAACCAGCTGGCCATCTTTCATAATGTATGTTTCTGTCAAAAATTAAGAAGACGGAAACAAGAAACTTCAAAATGTTTACTAAGCCGCAACAGTTCTGCCTGATCTCATTCAGCGATAACATTCATATGCACAGCCGACGTCATACCGGGAGTCATGAGGTGGCAGATGAAGATGTGGAGATGCGTGAGTGATCTCAGGAAATTACGTGAAAATGATCAAGTTATCACAGCGGTTGACGAAGCGAGAGAATATAAACTGGCTGAACACACAAACAATGCCATCGTACAGGTTTGTGGAGGAAAGAGATAAGATAAAATTGGATTTGTGTGTTGGTTTGTTTAGTAGTGTAAAACTTGGTAGGGGGTTCAAAGTAGAACAGCTGGTTCCCGTTACTTGTTGCGTCTTTGTGTTGTGTATTATAATGTTAAAATAAGGCTGAGTATTAGCTAAGAAAGGAAACAAACGGCGTTAAATCGTCACTGTTGCGTCTGTGACTGACGAACTGCATACGCACGTTCATCCGGCCGTTTTCGGAATAGTATCGATTCCAATTACCCTATACAAACAGCAAATTTGGATTCGAATTTGCATGTTCTACTTTGAAGTAGTTGGCGCTGCTGAGTAGATTAACATCCCCAAAACTTGGTTTATGTTTTTCTAAATAATCTCAAATATGTGTTCGTATTTACTTGTGTTTATTCCAAAGTCGAATCGTATGGAACATAAAGGCTGATTCACACCATATGCGTCTACCGGTTTGCGGTATACGTTTTTTTTGATCTCGCGGCAAGCAGCGGGGCACTTTCACCAGCCGGGACCAAAGTTTATCTATCAGACACGTGTTTTATGTTTGATAGATAGACTTTGGTCCCGCCTGGTGTAAGTGCCCCGCTGCTTGCCGCGAGATCAAAAAAAACGTACCGCAAACCGGTAGACGCATCTGGTGTGAATCAGCCTTAACAAATGTCCCGTTAGGCACCATAACCTCATCTTGAGCATAACGCATTCCACCCACAGAGGATAGTGATAAATGAGCTAACGTCTCATCATGCCCGAGAAAGCTGTTCCGGTATTTGTCCAGTTCTTCTTTGTTTCAGATAACCACGCTGTTTGACACTTCATGCACACTGAGCGCAGTCATCACCTTGCTCATGACGCTAGCCAAAGATACATCTGTAAGTGGGGTGACATTAAAAAACATTTGTTGCGTCATGCTGCAAGGCTATCAATTTTTTTTTACTTTTTGGGGAAATTAAGGAAAAGCAAGAGTTTTCACGTGCATTCCGTGCGCCTATTTTGGGGGAATTAAGTCCAAACACTTTTCACAAAAAAAACGCAAAAAAGCTTACGAAAAACGTATACAATCAAATACTTTTTATTGGGTAATATCATGTTGGTTATTATTTAAAACACTGAAATACATTTAAAAAATATATATATTTACCAACTAACAAGTTGTTTTTGTCGTAGAATTGTCCTTCATCTATTATTGCGTCCAGTCCGCATTACGAGAGATCGGTTTGTACACAAGTCATCATGTCCGCCCCGCTGATGCCACATTTTGCATCTGAACTATGGGAAGGTAACAGCAATTATTCGTACACTCAGCCTGTTACTGTGTTGTGCTTTGCTGCATTTACATTCAACCTCAGGATGGTTTAATGGACCAACTTGTATTCAATGTTGTGGGTTTTAATCCACCTCAGATACATGTGCTTTCCCAAAATCGAAACAAAACAACGAAAATAATCAAAATCATCTGTAATAAGGCATGCAACTCTACGACAAACTGATGATTAGCACAAATCCTTCAGTAAATTATCATGTTACCTTCGATAGTAAAAAAACAACTTTTCACTGATGTGACATGTGCATTAAACGTCAAGAGTTTGATTTTCACATGCTAGCTTTATGTGTAAACCATTATCGATTGTGCGACTACTGAAACTTCGTAGGAATTTAATTGGAAACAAATACCTGATGTTAGATTTGTCTTTAACCCGCTAGTTGGCGCTGCTGAGTTTTGCGTTTTTACATCATTTGCTGGTACTCTTTGCGACGTAAAAGCGCGGACGTTTTTAAAAACTTACAATCGGAACACATTGTGACGTCACAGGTCTGCGCAGCATGAGGACAAAGTTGACGGATTTCGATTGGGACAGTCACGTGTTGGACCAGAGCTGGCCGAAACCGAGCAAGTTGGGCGAATCGCGACTTCAGAAGTTGTTCGTTAAGGTGGGTCCGGCTTAAAAGTCATGACGTCGAAAAACCAGCGACGGTTGCTTCAAAATGACCATGATTTTTGCCTTGTCAGGTTTAAAGCATCAAACCCTTATCGTATGTTTTAAATATATTTACATTTCTGCGGACTTTCGGTTGAAGATCCCTACACTACACTAACGCATTACCAGTACAATCCAGTGACCAGGACAATTATTGTTTAACCAGCAAAGAGAAAGTGTGTCGAGTCACTCTGTTTGACGTCACGATGTAGTTATGAATATTTGATGACAAAACTAGAGGCATTCCGCTTGAAAACCACACGATACAGTTCTCGAACAGCAATAAGTTTTAGGTATTGTTGTCAACCATGTTTTACAGAATACGCATATATAACCACATATCGACAATATACGGACGACAGTATACGTATGGGCAGTACGTCTATTTGGGGTTTAACAAAATTAAGGAAAACTTGTGTATGTTGCAATTAATGTGTGAAGTTTCAGTTGACCTTCTGGCGCAAAACAATAAATGCTCGAGCCACTACAGAGCAATTAAATGTTATTTGGGACCTCCTGCTAGATAATGTGATCTAATCATTAAAGCGGGAACCGCAGGGGCTTTTTACCGACACAATTAAATTTATCTGGCGCGTTCTGGTGCTTTTTATAGCTGCCTTTAAAAACTTTGGACTCTCTACAGGTTTTTTTAAGCGTTTAAGCAGTTAAATGTTGTATCAGTATTTACAAACTCCAAAAGAGTTGCTGCGTTGCCACAAACGATTCTAGGACTTTGTTACCATTGTCATTGCCAGTAATTGCCTCATTTCCGCAGCAAACGCTTCAGTAGGGCCGTAAACCCTCACAACGCCGTTACTTTTGTGTTCCCAACTTTGCGCGTTTTGTGTGGTAAGCTGCCTGCTGTTCAGAAGTCGTTAAACAACGTGTAACACAACGTGTTAACAATTACGCAAGCTGTAACGTCGCTGCCTCGTTAATATTTTACAGCTCAACTATTTTCTCTTGTTTGTCAGAGTTCAAGCACTTACGGTAATTGCATGTATTGGATAAATGCCCTGTATGTTTCTTTAGCAATACAAATCTGTTGTTTTGTTCCACCCCAAGAATTTGTAGTTGCTGGTGCAACTGCCTAGATTAGCAATTTATTCCCTACCCTGTTTCAGCCTCTAAGATTGCCCAAAAACTGGTGTAACCGCCTTGCATTCGTCAAAATTTGATTTTCCGGTACCACCCTTACCAAAACAACAAATAGCGATGATTTAGATTTGGACCGATAACCTAAATTGGGTGACGCTATCCCACAATATAAGTTCGCAACGAAATACTATTACAGTCTTGGCCAACGGCAAGGAAGCCAGCATTCTAGTTAAGAGCCTTCCAAGCGAAGGCCGACTACGATTCGGTATAACGCCTCTTGCAGGTTCTGTGATTCGTATATAAGTGTGTGAAAGATTCACGGCAGGTTCAGTATCCAATATGCGCAAACGTTTGATTCAGAGTTATTCTGGTTTAGATTCGAACCCGACACAATAGGAGCATCAAAACATAACCACCAGGTATTTGCAAGCCCTAATTTCTCAGCAGAAAGCCGTGCGGCATTTGTGTTTGTTCATAGCCAAGCAAACACGGTCATACAAACATTAAATAGCCAATACGATTGAAGTATACTTTGGTGCGACTAAAAATAGCCTCAGACATGCGATAAGAGCACCAGGCTGTCTGAGGGGGCGTTGTCCCTTTTCAGAGGGCACCTTGAAGTAACATAAGAAGTTGTTGTTTTGTCCGGCTACGTGACCTGATGTGAGTGGTGCGTTTCTGTGCGTGATGAAACGAATCCTGTACGTCACAACATTTTCTCATTTTGATTTCGGAAGCTCTGCTGATGGATGCGTTGCAAAATGATGTGCGCATATTGATATCAATAAACTTCCCCGATTTTTAACGCTGTTGCGTGTTGAGTGCGCGGCCAATGTTGTTTACGGATTTCCGCAGCCCTAAATAGAAAAGGGGTTTTGTTGAAGGGGTATTAGGGACCTGTAAGGTAGAACTGCTTTGTTTTTTCTAACAAGCAAAACGGTTTTTTGTTAAAATAGTGAAACCATCTTCAAAATTAAGTTGAAATAACAACAATACTATCATTGCCCCAGCAAAACTTATCCAGATTTTTTTAATCTATTTATTTCGTGTAAAACAAAACATCAAATATATATTCCTATGACGTCATTCAGCATACGATGACGCCATATATCTTGCACTCCAGGTTGACAACAAACATTGTGCGGTCATTCACCATTCGAGCACCATGGATGACCCTGAAGCACTACGTAACCTCGCATTGCAAAACAGCGCAGTATTGAACCGTCTAAAAGGACGCGCGGTCGCTGAAATACAGCGCACCGACCGACATATGAACATTTGTACTGACCGTTCTGAAGTCACTGAATCAAGTGTGGCATAGTGTACGCGTTGTGACGATACGTAGTAAACTTTTGTGCTTTCTATGACTCGTCATTTGGTTTGTTTAGTGTTTTATGACGTAAGGAGGTGTTTTTAGTGACATACAGTCCATTCTGCTGACAGCGATAGTCTATTGCTCGGTGTCAAACTATGTGTCAGAGAAGTAGGTAATACGTTTTGTTTGTTAGTAATTTCCAGTCACCAGGTTACGCAGAATGTTTTTAACATATTGTTGAACATTGTAGGCAAGCAAATGGGTAAAGGGTAAAAACACTACAAGGCGAACTGAAGGGAATGATAAACATTTGTTTTTACGCAATTAAACTTTTTCTAACTATCGCTGCTCCCCTACATATTATTTTTGCAACATTTGTCATTCTTTACTCAGCTTTGACTTTCTTTGTGGGCTGACTGGGTTAATCACTTGCATTTATAAAACTTTTATTTGGAGCAGTTGCCATCATTAAAATTGATCTAAAATATTGCATCACTTTCTAAAGTGATTTTTTCCTCCATTCTTGCTTTCAGTTCAGAACATGATTTATCGCCCAATCGTTGTACAGACAGCAAGGCAAATCATAAACATTTGGGCCAAAAACAAAATTTTCCAAATCTTAACACATACATATATACATAGACAAAGATTTTTAATAGATCATATATATCTAATAAAAGTACATTTTTCGGGATTCTAGGCAAGTTCCCATATATGCCGGCGCCCAGGGTTGAGGAGATTTCGGGGAAAATGAAAAGGTCAGTTTTCAGCCAGACTTGCAAATCGTGACATTTTTACCTCACTTCCGGTATTTCTGAAACGTCAAACATCATTCGTCATGCCGTTCGGGCTAAATGTAGAACATATTCGAATCACCACTAAACACGAAACGTGTTTGGGCTCTATTGCGGCATAGTCGGTGTACTGAATAATCAGGCCAGATCATTTTGGTAACTTGTTGTGACATTGGAATTAGGTACTACGTTTACGAAAGAAAACCTTTTTGAGAGCTTTGTTAAATTAAAGAAGTTTGTGAGAAAATGGTCATCATGTAATATACACATATGTTTTGTCGAAATGCAGTCATACACATGCATTGATTTTGCTATCACAAGCATTTAACAAACCATGACATTTAGTTCGTCAGCTGTGGAAAACCGACATTTCCACCCGTCTTCCTCGTAAAATCACTACAGACCTTTTAACGGAAACTCAACTTGTCATGTCACGCTAACCACGGCGTTACAACGCAAATTCGCGTCTACTGAAAAACTACATGAGCTCAGTACGTAACGAAATTTAAGTTTTTTGCGGACTAAATTTCCGGACAGCTTGATTCATCATCATGATAAGCGCAACACACAATAAACATACAGGTATCGCACGTTTTTGGGCTGTTTGTAAACGTTAGAAACAGCAACTGCGGATTTGTTTACATGCACGAACATTAACTGGGTTTATGAACCAGCTTTGTACAGTCAACTGTGAAGTCTTTGAAAACCCCTGTACGATTCTGTCTCATATTGCCTTCTTTCGAGCTACATTTAACGACACGATTGACTGCACAAAGCTAGTTTGTGCGCTTTCAGCATGCACAGCTGTTCTTGTGACCATTTTTGCAATGGAGTCCGTTTTATGTGGTCGTTATTTTTCGCAAACGTTATATACCNAGCAACTGCGGATTTGTTTACATGCACGAACATTAACTGGGTTTATGAACCAGCTTTGTACAGTCAACTGTGAAGTCTTTGAAAACCCCTGTACGATTCTGTCTCATATTGCCTTCTTTCGAGCTACATTTAACGACACGATTGACTGCACAAAGCTAGTTTGTGCGCTTTCAGCATGCACAGCTGTTCTTGTGACCATTTTTGCAATGGAGTCCGTTTTATGTGGTCGTTATTTTTCGCAAACGTTATATACCATACCACTCCTGGATGGGGCGTTCCGTAGGCGTGTCCCACAGCAGAAGTAAAAATGCCCGAACGACTGAGCGCTCTCTTATCGCCTACTCGGAACTCAATTGTATGACTGTGCACAGCTAGACAAGGCCATGTCAGGAGCTCCTCTAGTTTAAGTGTAAAACAACAGCGTAGACCAGTTTCCAAGTCAATCTTTGTGGATTTGGAAATCATGGGCTTGCATAGCGTGAGTAATTAGGTGTAATTTATTCGCAATCGATTTTGTGGTGAGATAACGTAAGAGAGAAAAACCAGAGCAGTCTCATTGTACACTGGCTGTATTGTTGACCGCACAACGTATTGATTGTTTAAACAGCGCCGCAGTCAACGTTCAGACTTTGATAAGCTTTAACTCCGAATTCCAATGGTCAACAGTTCAGCTAAAGCCTGCAGTTGCTTCTAATTTGCTCTTTAGTGAACAGCTGTAAACTGTCGCTTGCACTTTTCGTTCTTCGCTATCGACACCCTACGCTGTTGGAGACTCTACAAAAGGTAAGAAATTAGTTGCT
>QXVZ01002556.1:0-12440 GCA_008931825.1 Phallusia fumigata
GAGGTGTATTTGTTGCAAATATATGTCATAGCCTAGTATAACTTCTCTCTATGTCAAAAAACGTACTTTTTTCGGTTTTTGTTTTATATTCGTTCTCTTGCAACACAGGAATATGGGTCTACAGAATTCTTAATCGCTGCGAGAAATCCTGCACCAGGAGAAGAAGAAAACTTTTGGAAGATGGTCGTGGATAAAGAAGCTTCGCTTGTTGTTGATTTGGATCACAGTATACAAGTAAGCTTGACAAAATTCTAATAACAATGTTGTTATGAACTATATACGATATCTATCTAAATCTTCTTCTTTTGCTTTCTATAGGTTGTTTTTGACGCAGCTTTACAATATAAAGACATTTCGCTTTGTGTACTTGATGTGAATGAAAGTAAAATCCACTGTGTGATTACCGTCAACGTCTCGTCTGTAACCAACGCATTTGTAAGTTCACAACTACACAATAAGACAACTTCCATATTTATGTTTGATGCAGATCTGTAATGGTTTATTAAATGGCTAATTTTTGCCGCTACACGTGTGAGCCTAATATGAATCCCAGAGTGCTAAAACATTTCCTGACGTATAATAACCCACGAGCGGAACAAACCAATTCTATCCTTGTTTCTAGACTGAGCGCCAATTAATCATCGTGCAAGTCAAAGGATGGAATGACGTCGAACGACCTCCGAAAGAAATGGATTTCGTTACACTCATTGAGGAAATGCAGCGACTAAAGGCCCAACAGAAGCGCCAGTGTGTGTTGGTTGCCTGCAGGTAAGAAACACACACGGGCTTCAACAAAATATCTTGATTAAGTGGCTAACACATATATGACGGCAGTTTAAATTCTAGCACCCACAATCCCTCAAAATAAGATGACAAGATGACTGTAAATGCCGCGAATAATTTATAACACAATTATCGTGATATCAGGTCTAATCGTCGATGTCTGGTTTCCTTTTTGTGCGACCCTTTCGCGTCGTGAGTTGAACCTGTTTTTTAAATCTGACCTTTAATATAGTTTTGGTCACATATTCTTTAACTCTTTTCAGTTTAAATCTTTGAACTTAAATTAAAATCGAGAAAACTGACGAGGTCAATGAAGATCTGTTGTCCAAAGCGTCTTTTTGCAAAATATTTGCAGTTTTTGTCACAATTGAATACTAAGTAATGCCTTACGTAGGGTTTCTAAACATGTTGAAATCAAACGATTTGATATATTGCAGTAACGGATCAACTAGAACTGGAACATTCATTGCTCTGATGAACATTCTTGAACGTCTGAAGGCACAAAAGCGGGTGGATGTATTCCGAACTGTGAAAGACCTGAGAGATATGAGACCAAATATGGTCAACAACAAGGTATAACGTTTCCCGCTTAGCTTGAGTAAAGAAGTCGAATTGGTTAAACATCTGCTGGTATTTTGAAAGCTACAACTTAATTGAGGGAAAATGAAGCTCCCAATCAATCAAGAACTTTATTAGGGTTTGATGTTATCGTTACTGGATTAAGTGTACACTAGATATAGTTTAACTAGCCTACTGTTTGTTTTCTTGCAGGAGCTCTATAAATATTGCTACTCGGTTGTGATGCAATATCTGTCAGATTTCGACACTTATTCCAACTACAAGTAAACTGTACAAACGTGCTTTTTCCAAAGCGAATGCTTCGGGTTCAAACATTTTCATGAACTATTAGGGTGTAACCCTTGTGTGTGCTTTTGTTGCCAAAACGAATTTTCTAAAGGCATATGTGTTTCTGACGTATTGTTTGCTGATGTTTGTGTAATTCATAATGTATACATTACCCAACCACGATCCTGTCCGAATAATTGACAAATCGCTGTAGTTTTTCATTCTTTCCTGATCTTTAACGCTGACTATTGTATATAATTTGTATTCGAATTTCTTGACTAGTGCACAAATGCTATTATGGTCGACATATGTCAAAATTACAAACCATTTATTTGTATTTGATTATGAAACAGGAATGGTGGCATGCATGTCAGTTTTTTGGGGGAATCGATGCTGTTACAAACTATATTTTATCCATAAAGCTAAAAACATAACACACAGGCATTTCTACAATCCATGTGTACCAAGAATAAACGTTCTTTGTGGGATTGGCCGAAAATTTCAGAAAAAAGTTAACATTTACACCATTATCCAACTTTATACGTACCGTGTTTGTTATGCATCCCTACCACAGTTATTCTTACGCACTGTTCAAGTGTATTTGAAAGATTGTTTGAAAGTTGGTATTATACTTATAGCGGGAGCATGACTTTGTAGGCTGCGACTTAAAGCACGACAGAGCGTAAGAATAATATTTTGTTTGCCAACTCGTTGGCACCGCTTGGTTTTTGCTGGGTACTAACAGAAACCTTTGGCGTCACTTCGCAACTATTGGTCGTACTCTTGAGTACAAAGCACACGTCTTTTATTACCCCGAGAATTGGTTGACGCTAGCATTAATCCCATATATTTAAAGGGACAAACCAATAGTAAGTTAATTTTCTGTGACAACAACAATTCAATTGGGCCTAATGCGAAAACTAAACAGAAAAAAATGCACCACAAAGCATTTTGAAAGCTTTTAACTTTCTAGGTTTATGTTACTAACGAATATCTACGTTTATAATAATGCTCTTTAAACCAAAATCCAATTATATTTGAGGGTAAAAGCCACAAACAACATTCAGGGAAGACATATTAGGAGCCTAGTGTGCGCTTGTTCTTTGTCACTAGTGTAGGCGAATGATCTCATCAACAGTAAACTGCTTAAGAAGCTAATTACCCAGAGAAGTAACAACAATGTAATAACTATTCAGGAAGCATTACCCAGGCAGATACACATTGTGTAGGCTAAAGCGTTTAAACTATGCATGAACCACAGTAAAAGCTTTTTCTGGTGGATAAAGGAAAGAGTTCGTCAGGCGGATAAAGGACTGACGTAACAGGTGTACCTCGTTCAATCATTTCATCTTACAGCACGGTTTATTAAGCAGGAACAAACGCCATACTCATCTCTATACATCACGCAGTAGGAAAAGCGGCAAATCAAGTTTACTTTCAGCGCACCTTCATAAGCAATAGTTACTAGACATTGTATGCAGAGACCAGAGATCAGTGAACAAAACCGTAGATCGGCAGAGAAGCACTGTAGCAGACTGTAGGAACGAATATATAACTATCATGTTTACGAAAACTGGATTTCAATCGCCAAAATCTATCGAGAATAAAATTTTACATGAAACAAATTGCTTATAAACCATCAATATCAAATGCAAAGTTTAAAACGCTTTCACTAATGTTTCTTGAAAAAGCACTTGAATTAACACTCAACAGCAACTAGACAACAAACAAAAACTGATTTTGCGTTCTCACAAAGCCTGCATTGCGATGGCCGGTCGTTGCCACTACAAGATTTTGGTTTTCCTGTTACTTCAGTTCTCCAACGGACAAACCAACAGTAAGTATCGTTTTGTACAACTTCTATTTATAATTAATGAAAAAAAACTTCAAACCAGCAGTTGGCGCATTTGCCATTTAAATTTTAGGGTTTAGGAGTCGTTAACTTAACTTAAACCAATCAAACCAAAAAGGTTGCAGTAGTGCCGTGTAACTGTGGCTTGCTCAGGAAAACACAATATCAGACGCATAGTGCTTGCGCCAACAACCTTGAAAAAATTAATCGATTCTATTTTAGGTTGCGACAAATCTTTTAAAGCAGCGAAGGACAGTTTGTTGATATTATCTGACGATCTTGTGGATGCGAACACTGCACAGGAGAAATGTTCCTTGCTGGGTGGAAATCTTGCCATGACTGATGACCCACAGATCAACACAACTCTGACTCAACTCATGACAGAGAAATACACGGCAGGTTTGTATATGAATGCGAGAGGGCGTGGCAAACGGCAAATGAAATTCCACTACTTCAAACACGGGACATGCTACTAGCGAACATGCTAAAGCAAAATGAGCAAAAAGATCCTCTAACGAAAACCTCTTATCCAAAACTCAATGCACATTTTCCTCAAAATTGCCTACATAAATGTTTGAATAGTTGCGAACTGTTTCAGATTCGCAGAGGGTTTATGTTTTCTACGACCCCATCACATATGAACGATGCAAATACTCATTCGATTCGACCGAAACAGATTTCTGGAAGAACACAAAACAACTCGGACATTTGTGGTATTTCGACTTGTATAAGAGGTAAATGCTTTTAAAACTAACAAACTTGTCATTATCGATTAAAACAAACTTGCTTTTGTCTTACTCACTTTACCAACTGCAGTAATCCGGAAAACACGAGTCAGTCAATTTTCTTCTGCGATGCCTGGAAGAAATGGAACAAGTACAAGTGGGGTGTGACTATTGGAAACAATTGTGAACGTATTGTAAACGGCAAACCAAATGGTTAGTAGATTGCTTTGAATTAACTACAAGTCCACAATGTTGAAATGCGATTTTAAAGGCTGAAGTTCGTCTTTACGCAGAATCATTTGTCAAAAATTCAAAGAAATATATATGTTGCTGCCTTTCATAGACTTCCGTATTGGAAGAGATTATCAATCGAAAACAAACTACTGTATCACCCTGTAAAACCAACACAAACCTCACATTTTCTGGATTTCTCAAAAAAAGTGTTTTAGCCAAAATTTTCCCGCAACAAACACGTTTTCAAGTTACATGTTTAATTTATAATTTATGAACTAGTCACATTCACGAATAAATCATGTTTAAGAGTTTTTACAAAGTCAAACATACTCATATATTATCTAATATTGAATTGTTTTCAGGATGGAATTTACAGTTTACCTTGTTTTCTCACAAAAACAATACAAAAGGCCAAAAGGAGATTTATAATTTTTATGGTGATAATGAGGCTTCTGCTATTGGTTCAAGCAAATTGCGAACTGTCAATGAGTCATATGGGAACTTCACTGACTATAAGCGATCGTTCCTGGCACCAAGTGAAGGTATGGTTTTCAATAAAACAATATGGCAAAATCTGCCGTGAACATCAACAATGCATATTGTTGTTTTTTATTGCTTTTAGATATTAACGTTTTTGTTGGAGCTCGTTACAACACGTCGTTGCATGGTTGGTATTGGAGCGACGGATCTCCGGCAAACTTCCCCGTTTCCAACAACGTCACAACTTGTCAGCAGGGAGCGTTGCATTATGGGATCGGGTGGGAGCAGTCAAGCATGAAATGTAGTGGGGAATCGGCTTACTACGCTTGTCAAATGAAACGTAAGTAACACTTAACAAAAGACCTCTAACAGTGTTTCTATGTATATCTCTTTTTAAGATTCATAGAAATAAAATTTGTGATCTTGTGGCGACCTTACTATCGTGTTCTCCTATGTGCATCGAAGCGTGTCATTTGCTTTTTTCTTTTGTCGCCGTTGTCGCTTTATAACAGGTTTGTTTAAAGTGAGGCCCGCGACTGCATTTCAGATGGCTCGGGGCAGTTCAAATTGTGTTAAACATGGCCGGACAAAGTTTGGAATAAAATTTTGGGTTAAAGCGACACAACTGGAACTTCACGCAAACGTTTTTCATGGAACATTATATTTTAAGAGTCCATGGTAGTAAATCCTACAACAATAATAGAATTATTGTCCAGACTTATGCTGGCCCGCGGGCGTTCGCCTAAAAATATTTGGCCCTCTTTACAAAACGTTTGGACACCCCTGCTTTAAAACAAGTGTTTTTTTTGTTGCGCTCTCTCTTGCTTGGCTTTAACATGGCACTGCTGCCCAATAAAGCTGGTGCTTAACTGGCTGGTGCCATTTTACGTTTTTTACCTTTTTAACTTTTTTTAGTCAACGCTAGTTTGGAGACGTTTCCTTGCAAAGCCTCAACTGTGGTGGTCAGTTGGACTGGACTTGATCAAATTATTGACAACAGAAATATATATGCACAGGTAGTCTACAGTTTCACGCATACGTAATTTTGATAATGCGTTTAAATTACTTGTTACCAAATGTATTTAGGTTGAAATTCATGTTTTGGAACTGAATCAAAGACTTTACGCATTGTATGCAGATCTATCGACAACCATTGAGAGCCTCAGTTTTGCAACAGATTACAACATTAAGGTAAATGTTTTGTAAAGGGCAATGGACATCAAATTTGTCCAGCGAAACAGAGCAATTATGACAGCGGAGTTGTTGTAGGCATAACGACAATTTATCAATTTGAAAACCATTTATCCAAGGAAATAGAAAAATACAGTCAAAGAATATCAAACAATTTTAAACTGTGGCATACAAAGTCAGTAGTCAACCGAACAAGTATTACAAAACTTTAGTATTTACAGATTACTGCCATGCTTAGCGGCTGCCTAAAAGCCAAAGTTCTTACTTCCATACCAGTAAAAACGTATGGAAATCCCCCATCGAGTTGCTATCCCCCAGGTGAATTGTTAAGACTTTGCGTTACGTTGAATTGTTCCAAATTTAAAAACGGTATTTTGTAGTAAACGCGTATGTTGAGACATTTCCATGCAACGCCTCAATTGTGGTTGTCAATTGGACTGGACTTGATCATTTTATCAACAACAACGGTCTTACAGCGCAGGTACCAAAGTACTTTGTGTGGTTGCGTGGAATTTGTGGGTTGGGGCGAATTTGTCTGGTATTGTGTTGTGTTTTCTGAGAATTTATCATTTGCCACCAAACACACACAGGTTGAGATTCACGTCCGGAGTTTGAGTCAAACAGTCACCGTTCCGTATTCGGATAATTCGACTACAATCGAAAACCTCCAAAAATCCACTTCGTATAACATTCGGGTAAGCAAAAGTTTATGTGAAAACACTGCCACTTACAAGGAAAGATTTCTATGGATATCTCGACAAAAAATCATTTTATATGACATCATATGATTGCCAATTGTACTGATAAAAAAATTCAGTTTTGGAATGTGTTTTTTTGCAAACCCTTTCATAATCCCTGAATTACAGATCAAAGTTTTTATCAACGGTTCAATCAACACAAACATCACATCCGATTTAACAGTAGCAACTCCGGGGAATCCCCCCGAAATCTGTTTTCTCGAAGGTAAGGGGCAGTTTATGCTATTGTAGGGTTGCACCGAATATTTGGCAACATGGCTTTCCGATGATAATATACTTAGCAACATTTCCCACTCAGTGCCATGTAGTTACGTTATTCCACAGAGAATTCAAGTAAAAGGTTGCGTTAACTGTATTGGAGTCATTTTTTACTTCAAGTATTTCCCGAAGTGTATTTTGTTTAGCAAATGCAAGCATAAGCTCTTGGATGATTGTTGGTCTGGTGATCGGTGCGCTGCTTCTGTTGCTTGCCATTGTCGGAATGGTGATCATGTATATGCGCCGAAGAGACAGGTATGACCAAAACTATTTCGAGAGCCTGCCTAATTCTAATTTTAACCTTTATTACAATACATAACAAACCGGTATTGGAATAAACAATGACCCGTGTTTTCAAATTTTCTCGCGTATTCTAAGCGTAACTGTAAATGTAACTAAAAGCGGAAGTTGGAAAACGAAAGTGTACTGTCATAAAATTTTGCTGCAAAGATAGTTTTTGGAACAACAGGAATCTTTCGTATTGATTAACACCCTACGCAAGGATCAATTTTTACAAGGGGGTCTTTAAATTATCAATCTTAAGTTAAAAACAGAATTTTGTGTTAAAAAAATGCGTAAAAATGAAAGACAAACATGATCGGAAAGGGCATGCAACCTAACTAATCGCTAATAATCAAACGCTAAAGAATAGTGATCTACATCTCAATCAGAGCGTCAGTCTATCTTATGTTTCTAACAGGTCTACGCAAGATAAAGTTCATGGAAATACGACACAGACTCCACATCAAATACCTGAAGGTAGGAAAAAGTTTGAAGTGCACTCAAGACACGATTGTTCACAAATCGATTTTATCTCTTTTTGACAGGACCTTCCGCCGGCAAACACGCAAATGAACACGAATATGAAAACTTTAAGAGAAATAAACCAACAAATCCTTACTCCCTATACGAAGCCGTCAAATAATCAAGCCATTTTTACACACCTTGTTGGTTTTCATGTTTATGTCCCTGTACTTTGGATTTGATCTTTGTCATTTGTCTAGCTAGTTTAAGCGAATTTGAGATGTATAATATGAGTTGAAACTGTTTTGTATGTAGAAAACACGAAAACACATATTTAAAGAAACATATAATGTTTCAGTAGAGAAAACTAACGATTGTTTGTAAAGAGTGTAACTGCCGAAAGCCAAAAATTGACAAAAATTTCTAAAATGTAAATATGCAGGATAACTTTGTGTCAACAACGAAGAATATGATTCAGAAAACAGGATCAAATATCGAAGTACCCCTCAATATAATAATGTTGATTGTTGCCATTTTTTGTTGGATGTTTGTTTTTTATTGTACAAAAAACGAAAACATTTGTGATTTTCTGTGCAATTAGACACGCCACAACTACTTGTTAACTTTCACTTGGTATCAAAAAAGCACGATTAATGCATGCTAAGTTCTTGAGATTTTGAAAGATTACAATAAGGCGAATAGTTTACAGTTTACAAAATGCAACAAAAACCCAGAAAAATAACATTTTGTCTCCTCTTTTTACCGCTAGACCATTTACAGTTCAATCGTTGTGTTTTGACTTTGTCCTTGTAATTGTGAATATCAACACCCTACGTTTCTATGCATTGAAGCTCACCATACAACGTTAACTGTGAAGGTTGTCTTTCATGGCGAATGACTGTAAGCTCTATCCAATCATAGAGTCCAATTGTTATCATCAAATCCTCAAGATTGATTTTCTACTTTAGATGGAAAAATGTAAAATCGCCAGGGGACCCACAGTGTTTGGTTATGAGCACCAGGGCTGGATTAACCATTAAGCAATATAAGCACGTGCTTAGGGCATCAAGTGAAGGGGGGCACCACAAAACTTATCATAGCCAAAGTTTATATTTGGAATTTATTAGTTTAAATTGGGAATTACACACCGGGGCTCCTGTGGCGGCTATTCAAAATACAACTAGGAACTGTTGCCGGTCGCATCACCGACTTTATTTTACTACCGCGTAGGCACCGAATTACATAAAATGTGAGGTGAGAAATACACGTCACCATACAATCTATTGACAGAACTTGTCGCTGAAAACACGAAAAAAACGCTGTTTATTTAGGTAACAACACAAAACTAAACTAACTACCGAGACCAAATAGCGTTTCCAAAAGCTAAAGACACTCATGAGAATTCGACAGTGGCACAAGCAAGGATTGCAGTACGGTACGGTACGTAGAAAAAGGTAGGGTATACGGTGGTACGGTACGCTCTTCGAAGATTTCGATCGTAATGCGGTACGTGGTACGCTCAATTCAAAACGTACCGTATCGCACTGTCATCCTTGGGCACAGGTATCTACGCGTAAAGTTACAAAAACTCTAACAGAGGTTTTTAAAACGGCACGTGACTAAATGTAGAAANGTTACCAATTGATGTTCGCTAGTGACCGGGATTTCGATTTGACAGCAAAACTCGGGTAATACTCCGGTAATCTGTTCAGCTAAAAAAGACAAAACATGCGAGGTTGGTTTCAAACGAGAAATTATCAAATTGCGTTATTGAGTATTGCGCAACACCACCTTCAAACGGTAGAGTACTCATAATGAGATTACGCGGCTGAAGCAGCTAAAATGGTGACATTTGCGTAGGAAGCATCGAGAACAAAACAAAACATGCAACAAACTTTGGTCTTCAAAAATTGCAAATACGATTAACTCTGAAATGTTGTGAACGCCATGTTTCTTTTGGTGTTTGTTGAACTGTTGTTCGTGCTTCCGAAGAGACAGGTATGTTTTGATTTGGCTGGCAGCATTGATGACAAAAAACACAGGATCAGTCTTTTTATTGTGTTTACCGCAATCGAACCGAAGGAGGAACTTCCCTCATCTTTACCAGGCTATGCAAGGGCCAACCTTCATAAGCAGAAGTTTCCAATCATCAATCGTTGGGTGAGTCACCCGAAGGTTGCGTTTATAAGCTTACGTGGTTCTTACATTCGTTTTAGTTTCACTCCTATTCAACAGGCGGTTGATAAAACAAAAGTAAGCCGAGTTGCTCGCAAAAAGCAGAAAAACCGTACAACAAAACAGTTTAGAATGTTAACATTTAATCCTAGATCACTGTGTATCTTCAAACTGTTTACTAAAACAAGTCAGCAAGCAAGTTGTTTTTCATGGATATCTGGAATGCTGGTTTTATGACGTAGCAGCTGGCGATAACGACACATGCATCAACAGCAGTGCTGGGTTTGGAGAAAGGACAGAGTGAGGTAGAAAGGTCTCGGCCCCGGGTTTTTAGTTTATTTCCTTGTGCGCTTTGGTAAATACTTTAGGAGCAGTAGCATTGCATGAGAGGAAGGGTTTTTTAATATGTATTTAAATTTACAACGTTTATTCCAGTTGGTCCCTTGCAGCGTTTATTTATAAATAGCAAACTTGTTTAGACTTCTTCAGAAAACTAACGTAGACAAGGATACACATTTTCAGGGCTTTGTATTCAGTACTTAACGTGGCTCACAGGCTGTTCACCAAAGAGGTTTAGCATGCAACTATTCTGTAAGAAGACTGTACCTAGGACAAATAGCAAGATTAAAAATTTAGGAACATTAATCTCGCTGTAACAAAAAAACTTCCATATAAAAATGGTTTAATGCCCAAAACCTAAGGCAATGGTTAGCCTGCTTATGACAAATTCGTGGCTATGAGTTGATGAGCTTTTCACGCAGCGGTTCTTCCCACGTCAATAACACAACTGTAGGCTTATTTGCATTGTAAACCACTGTCCAAAAAGGTTTATTGTCTAGGAACACCACCAAACAGACAAATGCATAGTGTATAGATTGGGCTGTTTAAGACCGTTGTATGATTGTAAATGTTTAAGTGATAACACTTCTTAGGGTAAAGAAAGGTCTGACGTTCCCAGTTCATTCGCTTCAACTATCTAAAAAAGCTATAACAGACAGAAACAAAAGTCATGCATATTTGTACACAGCACACAGTAAGATAATTGCTGAGAGATTAGATCAATGGTCGTCAGGTTTATTTGCAGCAATTATAAGATTTTGTACGTAGAAACAAGTGTAGTTCGGCAACTAAGTCATGTAGCAGAGTGTAGTGATGAAATTTTATATGGCATGTTGCCAAAAACTCGGTTCGTATCAGCAAATAGATCGACAAATTAAATCTCATATTTTAAAGGCACGTTAGGGAGGTTGTTGAGATTCCCCCAAACTTTGACACGTTTTACTTTCGTTTTGACAGCTTTGGTTTATTACTTAATAGAAAGTAGCAATAACTAAAAATAAATTGATTTGTTATTGGTCTTAAACGTGAACAGCAATGACCGGTCGTTGCTTTATCACGATCTTGGTTTTTCTCTTGAGTCAATATTCTGAAGGACAAACCAACAGTAAGGACAAAATTTGTGCATTTTTTTAATTTTTGACAAAAATTATAACCCAGTTTTCATACTTGCTGACCTTTGATGTTTATTTGTCAGCACTCCTGCTATTTGATTTTTACAACTTAACCTTAACAAATCAAGCTAAACAGTGATAAAGTAGTGGCGATTTAATCCGTGGCTTGTCAAAAGGAAACACAATATTTTATGCAAGGTGGTTGCCCCAACAATATGGACAACAAACTTAAAAAAAACTATTCAATTATTTTTTAGGCAGCGCAAAATCTTTCAAATCAGTGAAGGACAGTGTTTTAATTTTATCTGACGATCTTGTGGATGCGAACACTGCACAGGAGAAATGTTCCTTGCTGGGTGGAAATCTTGCCATGAGTGATGACCCGCAGATCAACACAACTCTGAATCAACTCATGACAAAGAAATACACAACAGGTTTGCGTTGATACAAGAATGTGACAATGAAAAATGGAATATTACTCCAAAAAGCGCTCGCCAGCGTGGAAAAGTAAAATAGAAAAAACGTATTGTAAAATTTATTCTTCCAGAAAATAAATCCTATTTTTTATAGTTACCAGGATTTACATATTTATGAATTGTCTTCAATTCACTCAGGTTTGCAGCGAGTTTATATTTTTTACGACCCCAAAACATATGAACGATACAAATACTCATACAATTCCACTGAAGTAGAATTCTGGANTCCAAAAAGCGCTCGCCAGCGTGGAAAAGTAAAATAGAAAAAACGTATTGTAAAATTTATTCTTCCAGAAAATAAATCCTATTTTTTATAGTTACCAGGATTTACATATTTATGAATTGTCTTCAATTCACTCAGGTTTGCAGCGAGTTTATATTTTTTACGACCCCGGCCAAACATATGAACGATACAGATACTCATTCGATTCGACTGAAACAGATTTCTGGAAGAGTGCCGAAAAACT
>QXVZ01002565.1:0-20729 GCA_008931825.1 Phallusia fumigata
GCAGAAGTGGAGAGTAGTAAGTCAGAAGAGGACGAAGCAATTCGATCACCGCGGTCTTATTGCACCTGGTTTTCCATGCGTTCAAGCCCAGCACATGCAGCTTGTTCATTGGACTTAAAAGTGCAAAACGAAAAATTAGGATTCGATTTTTTTACGTTGTTCTGCATTTCTTGGGTCATTGAATTTGATAAAAGAAACGCGTTTTTTGTTAAACTTTCTGTTGTTGATCTCGACATGTGATCATTTTATGCAAATACTTTAGAAATTGTCAAAAATAGCAATATTTGGTTACGCATTAACTTAGTTGGACTTTCGGTATTGTAGCCTATTTTAACTTTTGTAAATGTTAATAAACGTTTTGATTAAACTGTAGTACATTGTGAAAACGAAAATTTTGTTTCACTTTAGGCGCATTTAACTAAGATTAGCAGGGCATCTCCAAAGTAAGTTACCCAACACCTAATTCAAACAAAAATGTCAAATTATCCGATTTGCACTCAATTAAAATTCACTGCATGACTTTAAACTCACGTGCAGAGTTCGGCATGTGTTTTGGCCTCAAGAATCTTCGGTATTTCGGCCACGGCGGCTTCGTAAAGTTCTGCAATTATGGCGTCATCGCAAACTGGGTTTTGGACAGTTAGGTTAGGGGCAATGCTGCTTGCCATTTGTAGTAGCATCGTCAGGTTCTGAAGCAGGAGAGAGTCATTTTGGAGGCAGGCAGCCTTCATAATCTCATTTTTCATCGGGGCGCTGATGTTTGGAAGTGATGACAGCAATGTGTCAATGTTGTTAAAATTGAAGGCTTGCTGGTACACCATCTGTACAACAAGAATAGGTTAATGGTTGCGCCGTTCGATTTGTTTAAAAGCAAAAGTTCCACTTACTTTATAAGTTGTTGCTAGATTGAAAGGCAGGGCGTCAAGCACAGTGGGACAGTTTCCGTTCAAGCAAGTTGGAAGAAGATTGATACCACAAGACATCGCAAGGTTCATGTTTGCTCTGAATCCAACAAATGACAAATTAAGGCCCCAAGATTGTTACTTGATCAGACAAACTAAGTAATGGCTTATAGTTGGTTCCATATATACGCAGTGGCAAGTAAATAGAAAACTTAAAAAACAAAATGCAAAAATGTTATAACAAACGTCTTACTTGCACTGTGTAGTGTCCGAGTAAGGAAGTCCTGCTAAAAATGTGTCCATACAGGCCATACTCATCTCATAGGATTCCCTTAACGTGCAGTTAGGTAGAACTTGGACGTCTAAAAAAATCAAATAAACAAAAACTTAATGTAATGATTTTTTGCACTAAACAATAAAAGTAACAACAAAGAAGCTTACACATTTCGTTAAAAACTGTTAAATTTTAATGTTACCATCTTCAGCAATTCAATTCTGTATTAAGCGCCGTCTCAAAAAAATATTTTTTACGGTCGTTTAGCGACTCTTACCGTTTTGCATTTCTTTATTGGAACATCCGCTAGGTAGCAGTGGAGAGTTACAAAGGAAACTGTTGCATGTATTAGTTGTGCAGTTGAGGTACCACGGGGTTGTGCCGTTTAGTATAGCTTGTTGGCAACCTACGTTGCTGTCGGACGATGGAATGCAACCGGCATATTGCACTGTTTCTGAAAGTTAAAAGTACAAATAATTCTGAAGTTCTGGTCTATTAAACGCCAAAATACAATATCTTGCGTTGAGTTGTCGAGCATAACACATAACGATTTTGATTGTAAAGTTGTAAAATAATTGTTTAGCTAAGCTTTGGTTTGAAAGTTATACATTGACTTAAGTATAATGTAAGACTATTTATCTGAATAGAACTTGGTTTGTCCACAAACCATGTAATTTTTTGATTTACTGATGATTTTTTTATGTTGTGAAGGTATCGCACTTACAACTTGTTTCAAAAAAACCCGCTACCAAGTTTTCAACAACCAGTCTTAGGCAAATGTCCCAAACTTACCTATCACTGTAGAGTCCGTGTAGAACAATGTGTTTTGACAGACCTGGTTTGGCGGACATAGAGCCCCCCTGTAAGTGTCGAATACAACGGATCCGTTGTTGGTTCTTCGTTCGCCACTGTGACAGACCACTTGTGCTACACATAAATATAGAAACGTCAAATCGCTAACAACCATACGTTCTGATGCACAACTGATATTTAATTTGTAATGGATGAAGCTTAGATGCAAAAGTACTGTTTTTAATTTATAATGAAGATGAAGCTTAGATGCAAAAGTACTGTCAAGGGTTTTTCTGTATTAGATAAAGATATTAAAGATCTTTTTTCAAAACTGCTTCAAGCTTACCATTCGTGGCGGTGATACCTGACAAAACGGCCAGGAGGAAAATGACAGCAAACACCATTTTATGAAGTAACTTTTTTACTTGCAGTCCTGAGCAAATCTATGCTAAACAACAACATTCAATTAAATATGAAGCCTACGTCAAACTGAGCTTTCCGATCGTGTAATAAACTACACCGCCTTTTTTATTTGTCAATATATGGTCTACGCACTTTTTTGGCAGCGCTTGCCTCTTATCACGGATTCTCTTTCCTACACCACTAAACAGAGGTCCTTGAATGAATCTTTTTTGTGCCAAACTTAAACAGGTTTTCCTTAACCTTGACCAAACGCGTCTAGCTTAGTTCCGCGACGTTTGCGGGTATTTAAGAGAACGTTATACCACGTTTCTGCACAGGAATGCCCCGAAGCATGCTATAGCGTGACATTGGCACGTATGTAATGGTGATGTCAGCCAAAATATCAAAGTTAAGCGATGTGACATTCGATGACCTAATTTAGCCTCGGGGGGTTTTGGTTTCATTCGGCAATGGAATTTTCCACTAACATATCGTGGTGCTGGATTTACAGAACCTAAGATCTGCAAGTATGTCGTGGTGCTGGGTTTACAGAACCTAAGATCTACAAGTTTGGCGCCATGCTTGTGTTGTTATGGTAAAAAGTAAAAACTAAATGTTTTGTTACACCATAACAGTTATTGCACAGTTCATAATTTCTCTTTCACCTGGCATGAAAAGCTAAATCTGAATCAAACGATTCGATCAACACAAGAAGCAAGTGGACAAACAAATGCTTCACCAATGCAAAGATAACTAATGCCAATAAAGTATATGTGTAGTCAAGGTAGTTTATACTGAAAGCCGAAAGGCCAAACTACCGCTGCATATTGCCATTCTGCGGTTTATTTGTATATTTGTGTAGAAAAAAGCTGATTTCTTCCATATGTTGCCTTAATTATACGCCAAGGAGCTTTTCTTGCAACTTAAACACGCATTGTTTTGCAAATAAAAAATCACAAACTGAAGCAATAAAAAATCACAGCATTTTGGTTTGCTGCACAAAAACTTTTAGGAAGAAAGTGGTAAAGACGGATAAGTGCTGTTGTAAACAACATGCGTTTAACATCCCCTCGAGGTTATTAATGTGAGGCGTAGGCACCAGAACATGGCAGGAACTGATCGGCGGCACGTGATTACGAAATTTCCCGTTAGAACAAACCTCGTGATCATCCCACCCGCAGGACATGTGACNTTGCACAGTTCATAATTTCTCATTCACCTAGCATGAAAAGCTAAATCTGAATCAAACGATTCAATCAACACAAGAAGCAAGTGGACAAATAAATGCTTCACCAATGCAAAGATAACTAATGCCAATAAAGTGTATGTGTAGTCAAGGTAGTTTATACTGAAAGCCGAAAGGCCAAACTGCCGCCGCATATTACCATTCTGCGGTTTATTTGTGTATTTGTGTAGAAAAAGCTGATTTCTTCCATATGTTGCCTTTATACGCCAAGGAGCTTTTCTTGCAACTTAAACACGCATTGTTTTGCAAATAAAAAATCATAAACTAAAGCAATAAAAAATGACACCATTTTGGTTTGCTCTACAAAAACTTTGAGGAAGAAAGTGATAAAGAGGGATAAATGCTGTTGTAAACAACATGCGTTTAACATCCCCTCGAGGTTATTAATGAGACGCGTAGGCACCAGAACATGGCAGGAACTGATCGGCGGCACGTGATTACGAAATTTCCCGTTAAAACAAACCTCGTGATCATCCCACCCGCAGGACACGTGACTCAGTCGGCATTATCAAAGGGAAAATTTGACTTCTTCCCCGCGGGCAATTGGTCTGTTGTAACAATATACCAGCTAATACGCTACAAGATGCTGTTGTGTTTAGTCCACCGAGCTAGGATTGCTTTTTTTCCAATACAAACCCAAACTCAAATTTGACATCATCGTATTTAGTTCTTAGGACACAGAAGAGAAAATTTTCAAAAAAGGCTATTCGTACTTGGTAACCTTGAATGGCCATTTCAGTGGAGAAGTGTAAGTGGAAAATTTATTACGACCCGCCGAGACTTGTTGATCTTGGTTTTGGCCCGCGGCTGCTACAAACGATGATCTGTAATCTTACTATTCTTCCCTTTTTCACCCAACACTACGATCTACACTTGACAAAAAATACGATCTACACTTTATTTCTTTATTTAAATCAGTGTCATTTGATTGATCAACTGAATCAGATTTTTCTCGATCCACGCCGTTCTGCTGTTAGTCACGTTTATTGCGAACATCATGAACCAATGCCACGAACTTGAACGTAAACTTAATTTAGGTTTTCCTGCTTGCATTGGTTTAGTTAACAGGAGTGTGCAACCTGTGACCCAAAGAAATGTGCGAATTTTTCATGGTTTGCGACCCGCAAAACAAATTTAGTGTAGTAGTTACGAGCGATTCTACATTCTTTGGTTTCCACGTAGATTGGAGCGACTGGGGTCCAATTTATTTAATGCCGCTAGGATTAGTAAACGAAAAACGCCTAATACTTACATTTTACGTTTGCTTATCATTTTACGTGGAATTGTACCTGAACTGGGGCATCAACGAAAAGATTCGGATTGATACAAAGAAATAGAACGACAATTTATAACTTATAAACGAAAAAATCAAATATTAGTCGCGATATTAAGGCAATCGCGCGAGGTTTAAAATTAGTACATTGATGACACATATGCGACCTAAAGCGAAAAATATACACTTCATTTTGATCGAAATACAAGACCACAAATTTATAGTGTGGATTCAACAAAATTCAACAAAAAGGATCATAAACTTAGCAAATAATGATGAGCACTATACATTGAATTGCACTTAAAGATTGGTTGTACAACAGCAATAGACTGAAGGCATAGGATTTTACAGTGGAACTGCGTGAAGAGCTGTTAAAACACTGTCAAGTATCGAATAGACATATTGTTGCTTCATCGCAGGCGTTCCAGAAGTTGTGGTCGCTGCCAAGGTGGAAGTTGGTTCAGCGGTTATTGCTGGTGAATCGGTTGTATTTAAGACTCTGGAGATGTTGTGTTAGAAGGTGGTGTCGTGGCTGGTGAATCAGTTGTGTTGTTGTTGGGATGTTGCGTCGCAAAAAGTATTGAAGATAAAATTCTTGGAACAAAGATACAAAGGAAAATAGCCAAAAGAAAGCAAGCAAACTCAAATATCCAGCAGTTAGTGCACAGAAGGTGAGAAAAATACAATTTGGTTTGCTCTTTAGAGTTTAAATCATCGCAAAAACATAATATAATTGGTAACTGAAACGTACAGGTAGTGAGGAGGCATTCAATCATTTTCCTTGTTTGATTACAGTGGTAAAACAATGCAAACAACAACAAAAATTCATCTTTGAAGTCAAATCATTGGCAACAAACGAATTTTACGTTTTTAACTTTTTCATTAAAGAGCTGCTACAGTGAAGGCGGACAGAACAGTTATCAACAAAATGTAAAAAAATTGTTGCTTCGCTTTTGCCGCTCCCGAAGTTGTCGTTACAGGAGGTGCGGTGGCTGCGGGTACTGTAGATTTCGAAGTTGCAGGTACAGTTGCTGCTGCTGCATCTACCGTGCTTGAGGGTGCCTTGGTTGAAGAAACTGGTGTTGTTGATGATGCTGCACCAGCAGATGTTGTTGTTGATGCTGCCAAAGTAGTTGTTCCAGAAAAATTTGGTGCTGTAGATAAAAAGGCAATTTTCAAATAATTTTCGAAAGAAAAAACATTTCTTCGATACAAATTTAAAAACACAGGAAAAGCTGTCAACAAATTTTACTTGTTTTTGCACATTTTTACACAGTTTGGTTAATTGATAAAGCAACACAAATACATTTTGTGTATCAGCCGGACGACGATCATCATGAAACGGGTTTTACTATTTTAAATTTGAGCTTATTTTCACCTGGACAGCCTGGGAAGATGTAGGATTCCATGTACCCTTCAAGGATGTCAATCGCTTTCGATAATTCAGGCAGAAGTGGAGAGTAGTAAGTCAGAAGAGGACGAAGCAATTCGATCACCGCGGTCTTATTGCACCTGGTTTTCCATGCGTTCAAGCCCATCACATGCAGCTTGTTCATTGGACTTAAAAGTGCAAAACAAAAAAGATTCGATTGTTGTGAGTTGGTCTGCATTCTTTGGGTCATTGAATTTGATAAAAGAAACGTGTTTTTTTGTTAAATTTTCTGTTGTTGATCTCGCCATGTGGTATATTTATGCAAATACTTTAGAAATTGTTGAATGTACCAATGCTAGGTTTTGCACTTACTTTAAACAACTTCCGGGGTTTAAGCCTACCTTATCTTTTGTAAATGTTGGTAAAGGTTTTGATTAAACTGCAGTACATTGCGAAAATCAACAAAAATTTTGTTTCACTTGAGGCGCATTTAACTAAGATTAGTAGAACATCCCAAAAGTAAGTTACCCAACACCTAATTCACACAAAAATGTCAAATTAGCCGATTTCCACTCAGTTNGTTTTGACAGACCTGGTTTGGCGGACATAGAGTCCCCCTGTAAGTGTCGAGTACAACGGATCCGTTGTTGGTTCTTCGTTCGCCAATGTGACAGACCACTTGTGCTGCACGTAAAAATAGAAACGTCAAATCGCTAACAACAATATGTTCTGATGCACAACTGATTTTTAATTTATAATTGCTGGAGATGAAGCTTAGATGCAAAAGTAATGTCAAAGGTTTTTCTGTATTAAATAAAGATATTAAAGATCTTTTTTCAAAACTGCTTCAAGCTTACCATTCGTGACGGTGATATCTGACAAAACGACCAGGAGAAAAATGGCAGCAAACATCATTTTTATAAAATGGCTTTTTTACTGGCAGTCCTTAACAAATCTATACTAAACAACAACATTCAATTAAATAAGAAGCCAACGTAAAACCAGTGTTTCATACCGGAACGGAACGGAACGAAATACCGGAACGAAAAAAATAAATTTTGGTCCAATTACCGGAACGAAATAACGAAATAAAAAAAATCAAAATACCGAAACGGAACGAAATACCGCTATTTTTTATTCCGGTATTTCGGTCTTGACATATAACCCGGAAGAGTTGCTTGGAATTTTGTTTGATACCTAACAATATATGCTCCGATAATGTTTGTTTGGAGCCATCTGTTTGATCATTGATGTTAAATGTTATGTGACGTAATAACCACCAAACAACAACCTTTTCGTGTTGCAACGTGCTTACTTTGTTAGGGTAAGAGCTTGTTTACACTACAGTTAATTAGATTTGACAAGAAACACAGACCGAAATACCGAAAAAATACCGTTATAATTTTGTTTCGGTCAGACCGGAACGAAATAAAAATATCGGTACCGGAACGAAATACCGAAATAAATAAATTGCCCAGACCGAATAACGTTATTTCTTTTCGTTCCGTTCCGGTATGAAACACTGCGTAAAACTGAGCTTTCCGATCCTGGAATAAACTATACCGCCTTTTTGTATTTGTTAATATATGGTCTACCGCAATAATACACCGCACGTTTTCGATGACGCTAGCCTCCCATCGCGATTTCTCTATTCTATATCACTAAACAGTGGTCCTTAAATCAATCCTTTTTATGCCAAACAGGGTTTCTTTATCCCTGACCAAACGCGTCTAGCTTGGTTTTGCGACGTTTGCGGGTATTTAAGAGAAAGTTATATCACGCTGCTGCACAGGAATGTCACGCTACTGCACAGGAAATGGTGATGTCAACTAAGATATCACAGTTATGTGATGTGACATTTGATGATATAATTCAGCCTTCGGGGATTTTAGTTTCATTCGGCAATGGAATTTTTCACGAAAAATCGTGGCGTTGTGTTTACGAAACCTATGACTTGCAAGTTTCACGTCATGCTTTTTGCAATATTAAAAATTAGAAAATTAGTAATAAACGTTTCGTTACTCGATTACAGTTATTGGACAATTTCATAATTTTTTTTCAGCTCTTTTATCAGGAGGACTAAATCAAAATAAACACGACACAATCAACATAAGAAGCAAGTTGGCAAATATAAACAAACTTTATTTGTGTTTTAAAGATATGTTGTTTTGTTACTGATTTGATCGAATAAGGGCAGTCAATGCTTCAACATTGCAAAGTCAACAGAGTGCAAAAAGTGTATGTGTAGTCAAGTTGGGTTATACTGATTAGGATTGTCCTTAAGTGATGAATTTAAAGTTTGCGTCGCTTAATAATTAAAACAACTTACCACATCTTCTCGTGTTGACCTATGTTTTTGCTTTCAACATGCAGTAGCGGAAAGGGATAAGCTACCGCTCTATTGTTTATTTGAGTAAAAACGGCTGGTTTTTCCGTATGTCGATTAAACTATGCACCAAAACACCATCCTTGCAAGCTAAGCTAAAGCATTGTTTTGCTGTTAAAGTTCCTAAATTTTGGTAAACATTATTACAGTAATGTGGTTTACTCTGCAAAAATATCGAGTACAAAAGAGGATTTAGTGCTGTTGTAGACAACATACGTTTAACATCCGCTCGAGAATATGAAAGTGACGCTTGGGTAATAGAACATGGCAGGAAATGATCTGCGGCACGTGATTACGAAATTTCCCGTAAAAAAACCTCGTGATCAACATGCCCAGGACACGTGACTCAGTTGGTATTCTCAAACGGAAAATTTTACTTATTCTCCGTGGTCAATTTGGTCTGTTGTTCAAATGAAGCTATTCGTACTTCGTAAACATAAATTGCCATTTCAGACAAAGTTATTGTGCCTAGAAAAGCGCAGGGGCTCAAGGTAGGAACCATTGCTTTAAAACAGGGGACGGCAACCCGCGCTACGCCGGCCAATTCCGGTCCTCCAAGCAAAATCATCTGGCCCGCTGTCTCTTTGCCAATTGCCTAATAATAAATTGTACTTGACAATTTCAGATTTTAAATTTAGTATTTACTGTAATCGCAAAACTTGGGTTATTAATATTATCTATATTAGCGTATATTCATACAAACACCTTAAATATACATGTTTTGTCAACACCGTAAACAGTAAAGTAAAGAGTGGAAGTGAAAATTTAAGTACGACACACTGAGGCCGATCTTGATTTTGGCTCGCGGCTCTGGAAACGTCACCGATCAATGCCTAAAACGATGATCTGTAATCTTACTAGTTCGTTACTTTTTCACCCAGCACTACGATCTACACTTGACAAAAAACCCTCGTCGTGGAAATTGTAATTCATTATTTAAATTAGCGTCATTTAATTTGTCAATTTAATCGAATTTTTCTCACTACACGCCGTTCTGCTGCTAGTCACGTTTATTGCGAACATCATGAACCACAGCCACGAACTTGAACGTAAACTTTGTTTATGCTTTCCCAGTGTTTCTCGAACGTTTTTTGACGGGTCTCTCATAAAAAAATTGGTTGGACTTGCGACGCACCAACGACAAATAAGTAAACAAGATGCTCATAAAGAAGAAAATTGGCGTACATGTCTACTCGTTACATTATGGAATCGTACCCGAACCGGGGCATCAACGAAAATATTCGGATTGATACAGAGAAATAGAACGAAAATTTATAACTTATAAACGTAATGATCAAATCTTGGTCGCGATATTAAGGCAATCGCGCGAGATTTAAAATTAGTACATTGATGACACATAGGCGAAAAATATACACTTCATTTTGATAGAAATACAAGACAACAAATTTGTGGTGTGGATTCGACAAAATTTAACAAAATACATCATAAACTTAGCAAAAAATGATGAGCACTATACACTAAAATGCACAAGATTGGCTGTACAAAACACAATAGACTGAAGGCTCAGGATTTTACAGAGTAACCGCGGTAAGAGCTGTTAAAACACCGACAAGTATGGAATGGACATATTGTTGCTTCATCGCAGGCGTTCCAGAAGTAGTGGTTGCTGCCAAGGTGGAAGTTGGTTCAGCGGTTATTGCTGGTGAATCGGTTGTTTTTGAGGTTGCTGGAGATGAGGTGTTAGAAGGTGGTGTAATTGCTGGTGAATCAGTTATTTTGGTGGCTGCTGAAAATGTGGTGTTAGAGGGTGGTGTCGTTGCTGGTGAATCAGTTGTGTTGCTGTTTGCTCGAGATGTGGTGTTGGTAGGTGGTGTCGTTGGTGTTGAATCGGTTATGTTGGTGTTTGCTGAATATGTGGTGTTAGAAGATGGTGTAATTGCTGGTGTATCGGTTGTATTTAAGACTGCTGGAGATGTGGTGTTTGTAGGTGATGTCATTGCTGGTGAATCGGTTGTGGTGGTGTCTGCTTGAGATGTGGTGTTAGAAGGTGGTGTCATTGCTGGTGAATCGGTTGTATTTATGACTGCTGGAGATATGGCAATTTTAGGTGGTGTTGCTGCTGCTGAATCGGTTGTGTTGGTGTTTGCTGGGGATTTAGTTTTGGAAAGCGGTGTAATTGCTGGTGAATCGGTTGTATTTAAGACTGATGGAAATGTGGTGTTTAAAGGTGATGTCATTGCTGGTGAATCGATTGTGTTGGTGTTTGTTGGAAATGTGGTGTTTAAAGGTGATGTCATTGCTGGTGAATCGGTTGTGTTGGTGATTTCTAGAGATGTGGTGTTTGTAGGTGGTGTTGATGGTGTTAAATCGATAGTATTTGAGGCTGCAGGAGATTTGGTGCTTGAAGGTTGTGTCGTGTCCGATGTTGGTGATCCGGTAGAACTGGGCCCTGCAACCGTTGACGACGCAGTTGCTAAAGTTGTCGTGGAGCTGGCTGTAAAAGTTTAAAGTTGGTAGTCTGGAGTCTGTGACTATATAAACCCTTTCATTTTATGAAAACATCGGTAACTATCTGAACAGACGTTGTTGCAATATTTTTCACTTTTTTTTGTAAAAGGTTATTAAACTTTTTTTAGGCAGAAGCTTATTTCTTATGACCTGTTTCAACTACCTCTGAAACTAGTAAGGCGTGCAGTTCCGGTTTATGACCAAAATAGGGATGTAGGAATGTTATTTTACAAAAAGGGTAAACCATTGCCGGCAAGAATGTTTTTATCACAAGACTTGTAGATAGGTTTATTTTTACCAGGGCAGCCGAGGAAGTTCGAACTTTCCAGAAAATCTTCAACGATGTTGATTCCCTTCTCAACTTCAGGTAAAAGTGGAGAATAAGCTGGACCCATCACATATCGAAGTAGCTTTATCACCGCGGTTTTATTGCATCTTGTTTGCCATGCATCCAAGGCCATTGTCTTCAGCTTTTCCATTGAACTAAACGTTGAAATAAAAATGTCTTATGTCAAAGTAAAAATATGAGGAGAAAAGCGAACTTGAATGTGTAACACCAACACAAACACCAAACGACAAAATCCGCGCAAAACAATACAGCTCAATTTTTCTTACTTGCAAAGTTCGCTGTGGTTTTTTGGGTTGAGGATATTCGGTATTTCAGCCAAGACGTATGAGAAAAGATCGCCAACCAGGTCATTGTCGCACACTGGGTTTGCGAAGGTCAGGCTATCGTTTATTACAACCGTCGATCCCAATAGTCCTGTGATGTTTTGGAGATAGATGGAATCGCTTTGAAGGCAAACGGCTTTCATTATCTCGCTTTGTATGGTGGCATTCAGACCAGGAAAGGTACCAAATAATTTGTCGACTGTATCAAAGTAAGCAGCTTGTTGGATAACAATCTGCAATGCGACAAATGATGATTAATGTCATCAACGCGGTTTGCCACTATTTGTCTGTAAGTAAGACTTTTTACCTGAAATCATTAGGTAAAAACAATAGGTTAAATCGATATATGTTCTAATGTGACAACCCATTCACAAGAGGGTAAACTTAGGCCTTTAGTACAAATTGCGGTTTTCGGTTAGCCCTAACTGAAAAAAAACAGGCAGATGAAACAGATGCACGAAAAGGAGCTTTGCCTTAAATGATTATCGTTGGGACTGTTAATGATCAGTGGCGTCCGTTTCAATGCACGTCAGTTACACACAAGCAAACTACAAACAAACATTCAACCACACAGCTAGATACTTTCAGACCTATACCTGGTACATTGATGGCCAATTAACGGATATGGCGTCAAGCACGGTTGGACAATACCCCGTGAGGCAAATTGGAAGAAGCTTGATGGCACAAGACATCGCAGAGTTAATGTTGGCCCTATAAAAGAAGATGTTGTTTTGCAGTTGTTTGTAGTTGTTCAGTTCCATAAAAAATGCGTTTTTGGAAACATAGTATTCCCGGTATTTTATGGTATTTTATCATATAAACGCAAAACAAAATCACATAGTCTCACTTGCATTGCGAGGAATCAGAATAAGGAAGTCCTTTAAAATAGGGGTCCAAGCAATCCATGCCCGCAATATAACTTTGGCGAAAAGTGCAGTTAGGAAAAACTTGAACGTCTCAAAATGTGAAAATACAATCTGTTATTGTTAACGCAGTACCAAAAAGAAGGCTACAAAATAATTCTGGTATATCTGATCGAAAAGTGGTTGTATTTATGTGGAAATAAATGAAAACAAATGCAAAAATTTTACGCTATGTCCGAAAAATTGAACCACATTGTTAACTTTGCCCTGCTTTAAAAATGTGTTGGTAGTTCAGAAGAAAAAGAAGAAAGAAACCAACTCATAACGATTACAAAACGCACAACTTTAAATTCTGAGCCGAGTTAATCAGGAGGATCTCTGGTGACACCTACCGTCTAATAGTTCTTTATTAGAACATCTGCGAGGTGGCATTGGGGAGTTGCAGAGAAAGTATTTGCAGGTAGTTGTGGAGCAGTGTTCGTACGTAACCGTAGACATCCTGTGCTCAGAAAGGGCTTGGGGACAGGACGCATTGTGTATTGACGTTGAGATACAGTTCCCAAGTTCAAGAGTGTCTAGAAAATGGTTCGTTTGTCGTTGACATCCATCAAAGCATGCATAGTCAGGTTTGGGATCAATTTGACATAGTTTTTGAAGGTCTCCCCAAGGTTTTATAGGGACTAATGTTTTTTGATATGTGGCCAATTATCTTCTCTTTTTGGACTTAAAAAACATAGCAAAAAAACAAGAAAAAACTATAATATAAGTCAACACAATGTTCATGTTTTGTTCTTCCTATTAGGCCTTCCCTAAAGACTCATTTTGATCTAAAATCGACCAATGCAACGGAAACAAAATAAATTTAGGCCAAACAAAATCACTTACCGACATTGGCACTGACGTTTTTGAGCACCGTTGTTTGACAGATCTGACCTGGAGGACATACACTCCCCATGTAGCTGTCGGTTTGCACCACTGCGTTATGCGATCTTCTCCTGCCGCTATGGCACACAACTTGTCCTGCAAAAGCGTAAACAATTTCTTTTTGGTACAAAATCTTACCCAAAGCTGTTGTCTAATTAAAAATCTAATACACAAAAACCATCTTAACCGATTAATTCCACTTGTAAACGTTTGTTTTCGGGTTAACTATAACGAGAAAGGACTGGTAAAATCAAACGCTTTCGCAGTTTAGACTTGGCATCCAAAAAACACATTTAACTCACCATTCGAGACACTAATTCCAGATAGAACTGCCACAGAAAAAACGAGAGCCAACGTCATTATTACAGGATGCAGTTACTATGCCGTTTCACCTACAATAAACGCACAGCAAACGATTTTAGTTCAGTTTAGACGACAAAAAAAACAAAAAAATATGATGTCGATGGTTGGTCACAATGCAAATAAAGTAAAGTATTTGTTTTATACGTTTTTAGCATGTAGGAGGTCTATACAACCCTAAAATGTGTGAAACAAGTTTGATGCAAAATTTCCCATACAGTGTTTACTGGCTGCCCAAAACTGCTCGTTTCTAAAAAGCTACGCATGTTAGCATGAAAAAAAATCACGATCCCGTTTTTTTTCTCGGTTTTTGCATTAGACATTGGAAAACGAAAACTGAAGACTCTTTCTCCTTTGATCTTGTCTTATTTGTGCAGATAAATCTTGACATATTCTTGACATAACTTTGCAGTGTTGAACACTGTCATGTAGTTCAAAGCGTGATACCAGCATAAGTTCTAATGTCACAAGGACGATTCCACATATTGTAATGAACTTCGTATAGGAATGTAGACCAAACTATGCAAGTGCGTGCCTAAGGCGTAGAAAAGCATGTGATTTATTCCAAGTAATCTAAGTTATCCGACGTGATCCTCTGTATTATTTGCCCTACGGCTTTTTTGGTTTCGTTTGGAAATAAAATTCGTTATGAATGACGTTAGGTTTACAAAACCTGAGAAATGCGGACGTGATGCTTGTGTTATGGTAAAGACAGTTATTACAATTAATTGACACTTTTATAATTAACTTTTAGCCTCCTCACACTCGAAAATTTTGTTAAACTTATACTTCGTGTTCTTAAGAAGAAACAAACCGATTACAATCAAGTCCGCACATGCAAATTAACGTCAATTGTTTCTTTTCAAATAAAGTGCCAATATAACAGCATAGAGCCAATAATAATTTGTGAGCTGCAGACAGTGCACAATAGTCTTGTTTATTGGTTAAAAAAGGTAAGACGGTATTTGCAAATCAATGTCTTGACATTGTAAGGTTGACAGAGGCCCAAAATATACATGTGTTACCAGGAAACTTATCCAACACGGGTGGTACTACTCCTGTGAAAAGGATTAGCTAATCCACAACAAGCTGCTGGTTAGTTTTGTCCCGCGGAGCTGGGATAACTCGTCTGTTGCTGCTTTGATGCTTTTAATCCTCTGTTATCCCGAGTTTAATTTTGACGTTAACACGCTTTTGTCATGGAATGCGTAAACAGCAAACAGCCCGAAAATTTTATGCAACTTTTGTATTCGAATTTTTCCTGAACACTGATGTTTCATTCAGGTGCAAATGTAATCAGTTGTGCCATTTGCGCGAGTAAACTTGTGTTCGAGCGTGGATGCGGGCTTCAAGTCCTTAAAGCGCTAATCTGTGAACTTACTTCTCTCATTTTTTTCAACACGGTTCTACAATTTATAGTTGACGAAAAAAATTATGTGGTTGGTATCAGCACATGTTTTTTTTTAAGATTGGTGTCGATGACAAACAATTTTCTTGTGCGAAAAAGAATATGCGATCGCACCCGAATTCGGCCACCAACTAAAAACTTGAGTTGCCCCAATTTTATGACTTGTAACCGACCTGCTTAAATCTTAGTCATAATCATAGTCACGTCTCATAACGTTTAAGATTTTATTGTTGATGACAAAAGTGATTTATAGCCATAAATACATTTTATTTGGATATTGGTACAGCTATAAGGCCACAAATGTATATGTGGAAAACAGCGAAAACATCATGAAGAGCGCAGAAAAAGATGTACACTTATACATTCAAATACACATTTTTTGTACAAAATACAAATTCGGACTGCACACACAGATTTTTTATAGGCCAACTACGGTGACAGCGGTCAAAACACCGACAAGTATGGAGTAGACATATTGCTTCATTGCAGGCGTACCACAAGTCATGGTGTCTGGTGTCGAGGATGCGGGAGAAGTGGACGCTGCAACCGTTGATGACGTAGTTCCTGTAGTTGCCGTAGAGACGGCTGTGAAAGATTGAATTTGGGAATTAATGACAAAAACAGATCTCATTTTATATAAGTGCATACGTAACAAACAGAACAGGAGGTGCTACAAAAAAAAAATTATTCGTGCATTTGCAGTTAAAAATACATGTGAAATTGAAATCACCAAACAACGCTTTTGACAAATAAACTGTTTGCAGCAAAAGTTTTTTACCAGGGCAGCCGAGAAATNATTCGTGCATTTGCAGTTAAAAATACATGTGAAATTGAAATCACCAAACAACGCTTTTGACAAATAAACTGTTTGCAGCAAAAGTTTTTTACCAGGGCAGCCGAGAAATTCCAAACTTTCCAGTAACTTTTCAACGAAGTTGATTCCCCTCTCAACTTTAGGAAAAAGTGGAGAATAAAGAGGACCCATCGCAGATCGAAGAACTTCCATCACTGCGGTTTTGTTGCATCTTGTTTTCCACGCGTTTAAGGCATATGTCTTCATTTTGGAGAGTGAACTAAAACGTAAAATCAGTAATAATTGCAGTTCAATGTTAAAGTCAGTTCAACAACCAATTCTGTCAAGTCGAAATGGTGAAAAGTAATGCAAAAGTAAGCGGTCAACTCGAATTAAGTTAGAGCAGAGTTTCAAAAACTTTTTGGTTCGCCTTACCCCCTGACATAACTTTTTTAATCTCGCGCCCTCTTCTCGAGAAAACAAATTCAAAGTACTGTTTTTATTTAAATTTAATATATCGCCCATCAATTAGAAGGATGTATGTTTTATTCAAGACAATGCCAGTCAGCTTCACAGTCGAGTTTATTCCGAACTTCCGTTTATACGTATTCGAGTGTGAGTGGTAACGATTTTCGAGGTTGGTTTAGTATTTGTAAAGTTACAACTCTTACCTGCAAAGTTCGCTGTGGCTTTTTGCGTTGAGAATGTTCGGTATTTCATCCATAGCGTATAAGGTAAAATTGCCAACCACGTCGTTGTCGCACACTTGGTTCACGAAGGTCAGGTTTATATTCATTGTTTCCAACAAGTCGATTAATCCTGTGATATTTTTAAGATAGGTAGAATCGCTTTGAAGGCAGACAGCTTTTAAGATCTTGTTGTGTATGTTGGCGTTTAGACCAGGAAGGGCGGCAAAAAGTTTGTCGATCGTGTCATAGTTTGCAGCAGCTTCCCGGATAACCATCTGTATTGCAATAAAGGGTGATTGAGCAACGCTGTTTGCCACTACTTTTTGAGTAAACGTTTGTCTGAAACAGAATCGATTTAACGTTTAAACAACACCACCCCGCAACCGGTCTTAAACAAATTATTTTTCAAAATATTACTGTTTGTCTTTATAAAATGCTTCAAATTTCTACTTAATTAAATGCACACAAGTAAACCACGAGCAAACTTTTAACTACACGGCTATATTCCTTTTTCATACACGTTTACATGGTAAGATAATGACATATTTGTTGCGTCAAGCACGGTTGAATAATACCCTGTGAGACAAATCCGAAAAAGACTGATGCCACAAGACATCGTAGAGTTTATGTTGGCCCTGAAAGGGGATATTTGTTACTACAGTTGCTTGTGGCGTTCAGCTTTCTGCAAAGTGTTTTTGCGCATGAGGAAACAAGACATCTTTAGGATCAAAGAAATTCATTAAACAACTTAAGTTTTATATTTTAACCATGTTTTAAGCGTTCCACCATAAACGCCAAACAGTATTTTTTCATAAAAAGCAAAACAAATTAATATAGTCGTACTTGCACAGCGCTGTATCGGAATAGGGTAGTCCTTTAAAATAGGGGTCTATGCATTCCATGCCCATGGAATAACTTTGGCGAGGAGTGCAGTTGGGAAGAACTTGAACATCTGAAATGTGAAAATACATTGTATTGCAATTAACGGAGTCCTAAAACAAAGCTACTGAATGTTTCTATTCGTATGGGAAAGATGAAACCAAATACAAAAATATTGTGCGATGTAAAATTGTATTAATAATCTGAGTTCGTTTATCAACTTTGTATTAATAATCTGAGTTCGTGTACTGCTTTTGGAGTTTATTTGAGGTTTAAGATAAAACGAGCTAGCGAAAACAATTATCTTCTCATGCCGCCATGGCACACAACTTGTCCTGGAAAATAAGCAGTTTTTTATCTTTTTGATAGAAAAACTCACCAACAGCAACTTGGAATTCGTCTATAAATCCATACCCATACTCTAAACAAACCCAATCATTAATTTTATAGTTGAACTTCATTTTCCAGGTTAATTAGGCTTTTGTTGTTTACATTTAGTAACTAATAAACGTATTTAACCCACCATACGAGGCATTAATTCCAGTTAGAACGACCACGGAAAAAATGAGAACGAACTTCATTTTTTACAGTATGCAGTGATTATGTCGTTTCGCCTGCAAAAAATTATAAAGTAAACGATTTCAGTCCAGTTCCGACGACAGAAAAAATAAACAAACAATATCGTCAGTCACAAAGAAAAATATGCGTTTTTTGGGTATTCATTTTATACGATTTTTAGCTTGCAGGAAGATTATGAAGACACTTGCAACTTAGGTTGGCGTCTGACAGCTTTCAATTTGTTTTGGTTAGTTAGTCAGTAAACAGTTATGTTGCACGAAATACTGATATCACTTAGGTAAAGCACTTTAAATGTGCAAGTGTCGTTTTTAAAAAACATTTTTAGAGCCTAATATGGTACTATAGCCTGTGTTTCAGCTCGTAATGCTGATTGCAAAGTTGTCTTGATGAAATAGAAAACCGTTAGTCCTCCTCCCATAATTTTGAAACGTTCTCTAAGCTGTTTTAATCTTACAAAGAACTCTTATCTGTATTTTAGTTAAATGAAACGACACGCTATGGCCACCTGCTTTAAACCCCATCCTTCCGTCCACGCAATGCACGTGTCTGCTTAAAATGAATCACAGGAAATGGTGGTCAAACTGCTTGGGGTTTCGATTTGCCCATAACTAACGGAATTGCCCACTGATGCAACTGCTAAACATATTCGATAATTTAAAGTCCTGGCTTTTGTAAATATTTCTCCTGTGTCATTGACCAAAAGCTGATGAATACAAACTGAGACGAAGCAAAATAATTTGAGCCTCATTATCACTGTTTTTTTGACTGCATTTTTTCGCGTCTTAATAAATAAAATCAAATTTCAACGAGAATCACAGCTGCCTGCAAGACAGAGCAAAAGTCTTTACTGCAAGACTAAAAACCATGCAATCAATTAATCAATCAAATTTATTTTGTTCTCCCGAAAATGAAATCAATACCGAGGAATAAATATAGGTTTTTTATAAACGCTGGAAACAAAAATGTGCTACTATAGTGACTATCATTTGTAGGTACTCTTTATCTTTTTGTGAACAGTATATTTAACCATGTTTTTGTAAAACAGTGTTAAGGAAAACAAAATATGCGATCAATGTTTTTTTTCATAAGAATACAGCAAAAAAATTTATCACGATAACGATGGCAGCGATTAAACTTGTGCAATTTCCGCGGGTAATAATTGGAAGCAGGCCAGGGAAGGGTAATCAGTTGATAGAAGAGTTGGAGCACAACTGAGCCAAAACACCGAAGCAACAGTAACAATTGGAGTTTGCCATGTAAGACATCAACTATTTACAGACTTTCCGTCGTGAGGCAATTAGTAATGACAAATGATATGGTAATAAAAACAATAAAACGTAGTTTCACAATGTCTCATTGTATCGTGACGTCGGGCCAGCCTCGCACGTTTTTTTCACTTCAATGAATACAAAGGATTTGTCCAGGCGTAAAGCTCACGATATGGTGATAAATTGTGCCCGTTTTTCTCGGTACGAAATTTGATTACGGCTCAATACGTCAATTCTTGTTCAACGAAGGATGTTTTTTCCGTTTTTCAAAGAAGCTTCACAAGTTGAAAACAAAACGAGGCACTTGGTTCGATTGTTTAATTGTGTTTGGGAAAGTTGCAGTCTGTCTTCGTGCCAGCAACCCCTTGTTTGCAGGATATCGGCAGNAGGCGTAAAGCTCACGATATGGTGATAAATTGTGCCCGTTTTTCTCGGTACGAAATTTGATTACGGCTCAATACGTCAATTCTTGTTCAACGAAGGATGTTTTTTCCGTTTTTCAAAGAAGCTTCACAAGTTGAAAACAAAACGAGGCACTTGGTTCGATTGTTTAATTGTGTTTGGGAAAGTTGCAGTCTGTCTTCGTGCCAGCAACCCCTTGTTTGCAGGATATCGGCAGTAAGTCGCTGGAACAAAGTGAGTCTCCATGTGACGTACATTAATTGTCTGTCGAAACGAACTGCGATGAAGAAAAAACAATTGCAATAAACAGCAGCTTGTCTCTCCTACACGATAAGGTTTTTCCCGGTTTATTCTTTTCCCTTTGTCAAAAACAAATTTTAAAGTATCTCCCGTTGGTTCAGCTCAGATAAAACGTAACTGGCCCTGCAGATAAAACAGTCTTTTTTGGTGTTAGTGGTGACGGTACTAAATGTCAGAGTGTCGTCAACCTATTTAACTGGTGACTTTCACTCGAAGCTATTACTTTGACGCATGGGCACGAAATGAAAGGCATTTTCTCGAACAGAAAATGTTAGTTATTTCCTGCGTGAAATTGTCCTAGGATGACATTATATTATCCAGTAAGCTAAAAGATGCAGTTTTGTTTGATGTCGCTGAGCTAGGATAACTTGTCTGTTACTAATTCTAATCCTGTACTAATTTGACGTTATTCAGTTTAGAAGTTATATCACGTTTCGATCTGAGGAGACAATAAATATATACTCGAATAAACACTT
>QXVZ01002566.1:0-24553 GCA_008931825.1 Phallusia fumigata
CACAGGAAAGTCTTGGGATGTATAAAGTGGATTGGTCCTTTCTTCTTTACCTGTTTTGTAACAATGACTTCAAATGACAAATATAAATGTTACTAGGATAGGCTTGTAGGACATGTGCAAACAATGAGTAAAAGAACTAGACGACTTTGATTCGGTTTCACGTCTTTGGCCTGGCGTACACAACACAAGCTGAGTATGTTGCTATCGTTAAAGAGCATAAATGCCTAAAGTCAGATTCCAGAATTAATTGTTCCGGACTATTGCACAAAAATAACTTCTTCCAAACCTGGTGTAGAACCATATGCTTGAGGAATCGCATCAGGGTCATCCAGTCCACCATAGATCGGGTTAATTTGTTCTTCTTTCTCGGATTTCATTTCTAAACGTACATTGCAATGTGATACTACAAACTGTAGCAAGTTTAGATTGGCACAACTTACTTTTCTTTTTCTTTGTAAGGTCTACAGAGGCGTATTGCTCTTCATGTGTTTCCTCATTGCTTTGTTCTGTATCCGCATACAGGTAAAGAATAATAAATTTACAGGTTTTATCGTAAAGGACCTCTTTGCAATAGTGGGGTCGACGTAAGTTGGAACGCAGAATTTGTCTCCCTTTGTTTTCGTGAGCAAGAAGCGAACTGGTATTGAGTAACCTTATGGCAATTTAATGGTTACTAAGATCAAACAGGTATGCCAGTATGCCAGTGGAAACGCTGCCAACCAAGCAACTCGAATGAATATTGATAGCGAGAATGTTTCCCTTGTCGCAGTTTGATTAAACACCAACGAAAACTCCGCAAAGGATTTTTTACACTTAAAAAGATTCGGAAATGCTGAATTTGAAACTAATATTGTGATTTTGGTGGTTTAGAGATGATTCTTACCTGATTTTGTCGGTATGTGACTTCGACGATAGAAAAACACGACTGCAATCACGATGGCAACGAGCACAATGGCCCCGACAACGCTTGCTGCTATTATCACTGTTTGATCGCCTGCGCCTAGCGGAGTTGAATCAATTGCAGCCACATAAATATACGCAGTGAGCGTTGCATCGGGAAAGTAACTCGATCTCAGGGTGAGCTCGTATTCTGCGTCGTATGTCTGCATTGCATTCCCCTCAGACACCTAAAAAATTTGACGAAATCTTTTTAGGTTTACAAACGAAAAATGCTTTTCGATTGCTTTGACATTTGCCAGACTAAGAAACATGCCAGAAATTTATTTCGATCGATTAGGATCGCAATGTTTATTTGGCTGGCACGCGAGGTGATTATTTACGGCACGCCAAGTGATTTACGAATTCATATTCCAATAAATTTTTGGGGCCAAATTAAGCAATCTTTCTGATTTTTAATCGTTAAAGGCAGCGAAACTGCAGCAACGAGCTACAGAGAGCATGTGTAAACCAGATTCCTCAGATTTAACGCAGAAACATAAAGCAGTGACGTCATTAACATAGCACGCGAAGTTATTAGGATTTTGACACAATTTGTAAACTGGCAATCTGCGTTGAAAGGTTTGCCGACTCCTGCCATACATGAAGGACACAAGCAAAGAAGGACGTTTTACCGCATAAAATCTGAACAACACGTACCATGTTAAAGTGAAAGGTCTGTAATGTGCTGTTATCGTAAGTGGTAATGTTACAAGANTATTATCACTGTTTGATCACCGCCGCTTGGTAGAGTTGGATCAATTGCAGACACGTAAATATACGCAGTGAGTGTTGCATCGGCAAAGAAACTCGATCTTAGGGTGAGCTCGTATTCTGCGTCGTGTGTCTGCATCGCATTCCGCTCAGACACCTAAAAAATTTGACGAAATCTTTTTAGGTTTACAAACTATAGGTTTAAGTTTTTGAAAAAATGCTTTTCGATTGCTTTAACATTTGCCAGACTAAGAAACATGCCAGAAATTTATTTCGATTGATTAGGACCGCAATGTTTATTTGGCTGGCACGCGAGGTGATTATTTACGGCACGCCAAGTGATTTACGAATTAATATTCCAATAAATTTTTGAGCCAAATTAAGCGATCTTTAAGATTTTTAATCGTTAAGTGCAGCGAAACTGCAGCAACGAGCTACAGAGAGCATGTGTAAACCAGATTCCACAGATTTAACGCAGAAACATAAAGCAGTGTCGTCATTAACATAGCACGCGAATTATGATTTTGACACAATTTGTAAACTGGCAACCTGCGTTGAAAGGTTTGTCGACTCCTGCCATACATGAAGGACACAAGCAAAAAAGAACGTTTTACCGCATGAAATCTGAACTACACGTACCATGTTAAAGTGAAAGGTCTGTAATGTGCTGTTATCGTAAGTGGTAATGCTACAAGATGGGCAGGGAACTTCTGAACCTACGAAATAAGAAATAATTATATACAAGGGTAATTAAAAACGTATTAAGGCTAAGGTAAACTCTGTTTTACCATTGACTTTTAATGTCCAGTTGTCTGCTGTGGGATTGGATGAAAATTGAAAGATACAAGTTCCGTTTTCTACATCACCATGACTACAATCGACAGCGTTTTTGTTTTGAGAAACTGGTTCAACTAGATTGGTTAAATAAAGGTTGTCGATGAAAATGTACATTTTTCGTAATTTATATTTACTTACACCAAACATCCATGAAAATTGAGTCCATTGATTTTCCAAAGATATTGTTGGTCTTGCATGAATAATTTCCCCAATCAAATCTTGTTAAATTGTTTAATTTTAACAGCGCTGATGTTAGGTTAACGTCACGATCAGTTGAGGGAATTTCCCAAAATAATGACGTCATGAGCTCATTTTGATAAGAGAGACTACAGTTTAAAGTCACGTCGTCTTCAGCAAATACATGATCGGTTCCATTTGAATCGTATTGTATGGCAGGAGTATCTGTAAAGTAGTTACAACATTTAGAGCGCTGTAATTTCACTTTCTAACCGAAGTTAGTCAACTTACTTTCATTTTCTTTAACTACAACTAGTTTTAGTGAAGGTGATTCCCCATGGCCATAGGGATTTGCAGCAAAACATGTAACTGATTGCTGTGAGCTGACGTGTTGTGTTATTTCGCAAGAGTTGAATGATTCAGAACTTTTGTTAGCAAATCGAAAGGAGCAGTTTGCTTGTGGGTTGGCATCGCTTCCACAAAACAACGTCACATCTTGATTTCCATTTAGAAGTAATCGTGAACCGGTGTGAACGATGTTGGTTGATTCTTGTGGGGTTAGAAGTACGTCATACGGTTTGTCTGTAAAATTGTGTAAGTGTTAAAATCTCATGGATATGATTTCTTTAAAATAAGCAAATAACAAAGACTGCTCCTCAAGAATCTTACAAAGCACAGAAACGTCAACCATCGCGGATGAAGTTTGAAACAAGTCAGTTGTATCGCAAACATAATTTCCCTTTCCGGAACGAGTGATATTCTGTATGTTTAGAATTGGATTGCTGGAAGCGACGACACCCGATGGAGATATCCATTGAAAAGTTGTGTTAATTTCATTTTGGTAATCGATGTTACAAATCAAAGTCAAGGTTTTTCCTTCGCTGATTGGTGCGTTGTGTTGAATTCTTGCAGTTCCTGCAACGAACTTCTTCATACACTCATTTGGTTAGAACGTATTCGGCAAAATCTACTACAAACTCACTTGATTCGACCACAACTATTTGTTTTGTTTGAGATTCAGCACAATTTAAAACTTTACACGTAATAAATCCTGATTGGTCAAAATATTGATTTGTGTCACATGATTTTGAAAACTCAGTTTCATTCAGTTTCCAAACACAACTTGCTGAATCTACATCGTTTGTGCAATGAAGCGGAACAGTTTGAAAGGAATCAAGAAATATCGTTGATCCCGACTTAATGACGTCATCCGAAGTGTCAACATTTGTTTTGGGTTTTACTAAAAAGTAATTGGGAATTTTCCGAAAGTATTCTTTGAAGAAGAGATGGATTTCCACTTACAATACACGTTAATGGTGGTGACGTTAGATCTTCCACTTTGCGAATATTTTTGTGTATAAGGTGTTAAAGCTTGACAAAATATGTGTATTCCATCGTGTTGTTTTTGTAATAGAAAGAAAAAAGTTTCACCCTAAATGTTTGTAAGTAATATATTACGAACACAACTTTCTACGTTTGTAAAGTTACCAAATTACTTTTTTAACAGTTGTAGATTCTTTACCAAAGATAAACTTCGTCATATTTCCGTTTGGCAATGTGTCATCGTATGAACATGACAAGCTTAATGTGTCGCCAACCACATTACAAGATGTTGAATTGTCTTGCAATGTAACAACAGGCGCTAAAAACATCATGCATCTTTAGAAGGGTATAAAACTCCATAAAATAGGTTTTATTTGTAGTTGTTGACAACCTGATGAAAGCATGCATTTAAAAATTTTTCCAAACCTTTCCAGCATTGCAATCCATCCTGACCCAACCATTGAGCTGATTGTAAACAAACTGTCTCAGTTCTGTTCAATTTCGTGGCGTTTGTGTAAAAAAGTTTTTCATTATTTTGACAACTAAAGTTTCCGATTGAATTAAAATTGAAACCAAATGATGTCACCGTTACGTCATCATGCAACGTTTGATTGCAATCTAAAACATGGGTTTTCTGTAAATTTAAACCTGCCATTACAGTTACAAAAAAACGTAGTTTAGTTACCTTGGATGTCCATGCTACCCTCACCTACACAATCCTTAGCACCACATTGAGAATGTAACTCCAAGTTGATGTTGTTAAAGGACTGATTCATTGGAATTGTTACCTCCAAAGTTGTGACAATGCAACTTCCATTTTTAACCAATGACGAATTAAATTCGTTGAAGTTAAATTCTGTTTGTTCCCAGTTTCCGGTTGCATTACTATATGCGGTATAATCAGAACCTTGTGGATCCCAATATTCATCAGTTGGGTAGTTTACTATCCATGTCACTTCACTTATATCACAAATTTCAGCTGTATATAATATTCCTTTGTATTGTGATGCCCAGGTTGTGTGAATGGGTGAGACGTGAAAGTTGCAATTGCAATCTAAAAATAATGCCGACATTATATGAGTTAATCAAACTGTTTTATTGGCCGTAATGAGCAAAATCGTTAATAAATAAGTATTTCGGTTCGCAAAATATAAAGTGTCACGTCTGCACTCGAGTTTTTAACCATAATCGGAATATAGGCGGTTTTGGTTGAGAAACACTTCGATTTTTAACTTTTTTGTTCGGTTTTCCTTAATATTTATGTCTTGTCTATATCAATATGTTTCGACGACATATATATAAATGTAAAATTAGATGTATAAATATACATGTCTGATGTTAGAGTGAAACGACGTGATTTTGTTACATAGTTTCGTTAGTACCATTTGAATAAAAACACCCACCAAGACAATAATTTTAACTTTCAGCGAGTGTTTTGGTCGTATTGCAGTTAACTTGTAACATTTTAAAACCAGTGTTACACTAGGTAATATACTTTTATGCTAGAAAATCAGTAATTTTTGCTCAAACACTTTTTTCATTTTTTTTTATTTACCTACTTTCGATTCTGAAGTCGCCACAGCTAGCATCCGATCCACAGCAAACAATAAAGAAAAATAACCATAATCGTTCCATTTTTGACTTTGCGTTTAGAAATTTTAGGACTTTGCTCCTGTGGTTAGAGAAAACAGAAACGTTATTCTCAAATGAGTTTCGTAACACTGTTTAAACAAACTTTAAACCTTCTGACAGAAATTTTACACACATAATTAATTTACTTTGATGCTATGTTCACCCGCAGACACACTGAAAAGGGCTGAGATCGTTTCATGCATTAACACAACATGTTCCAATTGTTTTTTAGTTTCCTGCTAAAAACAAACTATCTGTCCCGTATAATTGTATCATTTGAACTAATCAAAAAAATTTTTCAAAACTCAAATTCAATTTCAAAACAGGTGCTTTAACAAGAAAAAACTTTAAATTTCTCTTAGCTTATAGTCTAGTTGAATATCTACGAGCGTTCGTCAGTCTATCTGTCTTATGAAGTAAAAGCGCCTACACAGAACATTTATCGTAACTATGTTCCGTTTCTAACGCAAATGTGTCACAGTTTATTTGCAGCCTACTTCGATTTAAACAAGCACATGGAGAAATTAGTTACAGCAAATTCTAACCAACCATGATCGTTGTGTTGCTCAGCAAATTTTCCTTTTTTTTGCCAACTGGCGTCGGGCGGGCTATGCAAACATTTTCGCAACGCACAGATGTACCAAGTGTCTGACGCTGACTGGCAGAGTTCGTTTGCTTTTCGAATTGAAAGAGCAGCAGCATCTGGCTTGGAGAAGTTAGCTTTGTGATTGTGCAAAAATTAAAATGTTGAAGTTTTGTGTGATTTTTCTTATCAGTCAAACTTATGGACAAATAGGTTGGTAGCATATAAATGACTGAATATGCCTGACAGGAAAAAGCGTAATTTGTCTTTTGTTTGTTAGTTTATCCCCCTCTTCAATTGGGAACTACATCTGGAAAGCAAATTGTAGGTTCAACGGCATCATTCACCCTTGGACTATCACAAAGAAATTTTAACCTTGATTGGACTGTCGGTGATAATGTATGTATTGTTTTTTTATGCATCTATAACTACAAATGTTGCATAGCAACTGTGATAATATATTAACGTAATGGTATTACAAAAGACATCCACTCTTCAGGTTGTTTCAAGATGCAGATATTCTTCGACAGATATTTCGTGTACGCCATCCACAGAGCCTCGGATAGTTACAAGGTATTTTTTTCGAAGTATGGTAAAATACAAAATAAACTGAAAATAGGTCCACGGTTAAGTATTACATATATTAACTAGTTCAAATAAATGTTAATGGGCAGTTATCTCATAAAACCATTTGCATTTTATTGAGTAAAATATAACAATAAAATGGCATTAAAAAACTACAGCAAACATAAATAAGTCAGCTTAAATTACAGTTGTTGTTATTGTTATTGTTCACCAACTTTAACTTCGTTCTGTACATTGAATCAAGAATGTGAAAATCACAGAGATTGATAAGTTACTTTAATTTGTAAAATGACTTTTTGCCGAATTGGCCGCACGTTTGTTTGTAAATTGAACGGTTTTGTAAAAAAAACCTTTGAATTTCAAGTATTACAGATACCGACCCACTAATGATTAGTCTGGAAATCTACCCGGTGCATCAAAATGACAGCGATGTGGTTATATTTCCTGATATAGTTGGTCAACCTTTTTTGGGGCAAGAGTCGTTTACAGTAGTTCAAGGTTAGAATTTGTTAAAACTGATTTTAACCTTATCGATAAGATGCGTTTTAACAGGGTTTGGAAACTTGGTTTACTACAACTGAACACAAATTATTGCCACAATAAGTAAAGTAAACTTAATGTATAAAAATATAAGTGTTATTTTCTTCAGATTGTTCGGGACCTCCTGAGAATGGTGTAAATACTTCGCTGACACCAAGCTCTGCTCTTGGAGAAACCGTCACTTTTTCTTGCGCTGAAGGTTTTACTGGAAATGCAATTGGGACTTGTCGATTTGATGGAACATTTAGCTACACAAACAATTGCGAAAAAGGTAAAAGGCTTTATGGAACTAAGCTGGTTTGAGATACGTTTATATTCTTACAAAACTTCTGTGCCTTATAAATCATGCAGTCACCTGCAACACGACGGACTTGGTTATTCCTGAAACCTGCTCGCCTCCTTCTGATATCACTGTCAGTTACGGAACAGTCCTTAATTTAACTTGCTCAGAGGGTGAAGGCCTAGCGTTTTGTGATATCAATGGCAACTTTCAAGTTATCTACATCCCAGGTAATTTCGAAGTTATGAGTAACGGCTAAAAACTAAATGTATCTTGTTGTTGGTTTAAACCATTTATCCGCAATACACAAATCTTGACACCAAAGTACAGCTGGAAACAAAAAAAAGCAAGAAAAACATAACTATTTTTTGCTTGTTCCATTGTTTGCCTGCTAAACTACACTCTTGGTTTAATATATAGAAACTTGCTCCAGTGCGATACCTTGTGGCAATTGCGGGATTTGTTCAGTAACGTCCCCACACAATTTATGTACTTGTTGGGCAAACAGTAGACTTGATTTGTCCGATTGGTTGCAACGGGACTGTAACGGCACATTAAATCATTTCGGTTACAGTTGGAAAACGGTTTGTTTTCGTAGTTTGCTAAAATGCTAAATTTACCAATATTACAAAAATTCCAGTCCGACTACAAATATCCCGAATCTAGAAAAAACATTTTGGCAAAAAAAGTTTTTCCCTGTTCAAGTAAAGAAAGATAGGCTAACTTATGCGTAATGTCACCTACCGGTCAATCCAAATTATTTCAGAGTACTGGCGAAAGTAAATACTTCCAAGTGTTTACTTGCTGTTGAGAATCACACAAAATATCCCCAAGGTATAAAAAAATTTATAGTAACATGACACCACGATGGAATTGTTTCTAAACGCATTTAGTTTTCTTGCATATTTAGCAAAACTATTTATACTTTTTTCAAATTTCAGGCAACCAGAGAGTTTTGCAACCTGGTGAATACGTTACAGGTAACACTGTGATTTAAGTTTTGCTTTTGCTTACACTAACAAAAAATATTTCCTGCAGCTGTTCCCGAAGGTGGATGGATTGCTCTTGTTTTTTGTGCATGTATAATTGGAGTTTTGCTTGCTATCGCGATTGGTTATGTGATGCTGAAAAAAAAGAAGTGTAAGTACTTAAATAAAAAATGTAGTGAATTAAACATAGTCTATTATAATATTTTAAAGTAATATTCAATTTTGATTTTGAATTTTGCACACTGGGGTAATTTAATAGAAAAACAAGAATCACTAAAATTGATGAAAAATTTTGTTTTTACAGAGCAACGATGCACATGAAAATGGGCAAACGACATAAAAACACACCCTAAAAAAGGAATTTTTTCAACTATTGTTTATTTGCGTTTAGTGTCCTTTTGTCTCAAATCCCATCAACATTTTTGTCATTTACAATGAATAAATTTACCGTTTTGTAGTTACGTTTTACACGTGTATTGCTGTTGTAGTTACCACATGACAACCAAAACTGTAAAATCATTTTGGTGACTTTGTGAGGCTACTAGTTTATGTATTGTGACAAAAATTAACATAAAGGGTGTATATATATAACACTTCGAATCACAAACAATTTTTTTGGTTAATGTAAATTGCACGAACCATGTTTAGATGAAAGATCTGTGATGTCATCGCAACCGGTATTGCTACAAGATTGATAAACAACCTACGCGCCTGCGACGCTACTTATTTATGTATAATGTGACTTGTAGCATGGGATTAGCAATGTTTTTTGTAATATCGTTTGTTTGATTTATACACCTGGCTGGTAAGTTGAGTGTGTAGTGTATAAGGCAGAAACTTATTTTAAAATCAGTATTAAAAAGCTCAATATGCCTTCCGTTTTCTTTCAGACTTTGTGTCATAAAATAATGCACATTTACGTTTCTTGTAAAACACAAACCGGCAGCTGATGCTTTAGAAAGACAGCAATCTAAAATTCATACACCCATCTGTCCAGTTCTGTTTTTTTAAGTCACACCTCAAGGCTTTTTACGGAAAAAGTTAAGTGGCTTATACTTAGCTGACGATGTCCTATCCCAAAGGCTACAAAATACATGGAGCTACTGCAACTAGAACTGCTCGTATTTAAATCAAATTATACCAGTTCCCCCAATGTCACTCGCAGTAAAAACAAATTACAAGATTATTATATTTGCAATGAAATTCTTGCCAACGTAGACTTTTGAGGAACATCAATGTTGTTTGAGATAAAAGAGAATCAACTAAAGATTGTTGTCACTCTGATGAAGTCAAATGTCTGTGGCTAAAAAATAAAACAAAAATTTGCAAATCAATCAGTCCTAAGTTAATTTTAACTTACCATACGGTTCCTCCTCGTTAGGAGAAGAAACTTGTTCGTATGTGGGACCAGGTTTTTTGACTAAAAAGCAAAGTAGCGCATTAGTGACAAAAGACAAAAAACAAAAATAGTTTGTTTATGAAACCGAACTAACCCTCTGTAGGATAGGTATAACCGTCTAACTCTTCATAAGTGTGTTCGATTATGGATGATTCAACGCTAACTCCTGCTTGAGGAACGTTATGCGTGTTCATGTAAATTACAACTTGCTTTTTATCTTCGCCTTTAAACACAATAAAAACATTATTTCAATAACGTTATTGTGTTTCTACACAGTAAATACGTAGGTTAAGGTAAAATTTGATGTGTAAAGAAGTCAACACCAGACATCTCGAATCAGAAAGCATGCGAGAATTTCGTCATGAAAGCACATTTTTGACGCGATTAAAACCTTCTTTTTCCAAAGTGTTTCTTCGGCGATAGAAAAATACCATAGCAATCACTATGGCAACGATCACAATGGCCCCGACAACGCTTGTTGCTATTATCACTGTGTGATCACCGCCGCTTGGTGGAGTTGGATCAATCGCAGTCACGTGGATATAAGCAGTGAGCGTTGCATCGGAAAAGAAACTCGATCTTAGAGTGAGCTCGTACTTTGCATCTTGTGTAGATGTCTGAAATCGTTTGAGCAAAATGTTTATGAATAATTTCTGTAGGCTAATAATAGCGCTCGTTGTCATTTATGTCAGCAATACATTTAGATTGACAATTCAAAATTCTTTCTTTATAAGCCCACTCCAAGCACGCGCAAAAAAACAGGCCATCGGTATAGTCGTAAAAAAGTTATGTACAAACAAACAAAACTTAAAGATGTTATAAAAGCAAATAATCCATTAGTTTTGAGATGATAATTTGTACTGTTTTTACAAAATTTTAGTTGAGATAACCGAAACTTTATCATGAAAAATATAAAAATTTTAACATTTCGACCAAAACTTTAACGTGAAAGGCGAAAAAAAAACGTTTTTAGTTCAAAAACAACTTTTATGTACGTACCATGTTAAAGTGAAATGTCTGTAATGTGCTGTCATTGTAAGTAGTAATGCTACAAGATGGGCAGGGAACTTTCGTACCTAAGAAATAAGAAATAATGATAACATAAAAGGGCGATTTGTAAATAAACCGTATTATATCTACGTTCAACTGAAAATGTGTTTTACCATTCACTTTCAATGTCCAATTGTCAGCTGAAGGATTGGATGAAAATTGAAAGATACAAGTTCCATTTTCTACATCATCATGACTACAATCGACAGCGTTGCTGTTTTGTGAAACTGGTTCAACTAAACCATAAAAAACTTTTGTAAATACCGTATATGGTGCAGTGCGTACAAAGTTCTTTCAACACTTACACAAAACATTCAAGAATGCCAAATTTTGTGCAGTTCCAAAATCATTTTCGGTAATGCAAGTGTAATTTCCCCAGTCAAACCTTGTTAAGTTGTTTAACTTAAGAACAGACTTATTTTGGTCAACGTCACGATCACTTGAGGGAATTTCCCATGCAAATGACGTGTTTAGCTCATTTTGATAGGCCAGACTGCAGTTTAAAGTTACGTCGTCGCCAGCAAATACTTGTTCAGTGTCGTTTGAGTCGTATTGTATGTTGGGAATTCCTAAACACACAAGTCGTAACATTTTATGAGCCACTTACTTGTATTTACTTTGCTCACTTTCATTTTCTTTAACTATAACCAGTTCTAATGAAGGTGATTCCCCATCGCCATATGTATTTGCAGCAAAACAAGTAACTGATTGCTGTGAGCTGACATGTTGTGTTGTTTCGCAAGAGCTGAATGATTTAGAACTTATGTTAGCAAATCGAAACAAGCAGTTTGCCTGTGGATTGGCATTACTGTTGAGTGTTGAGAAGATTTAACGATATTGTTTTCTCTCTTTACTAAATCATGTGTTAAGGAATGACCAAACGCATTGTTTTCAATATAAATTGTGATTTTATGCCTGTGGGTATTTCTGTACCATATGGTTGGTAACACCACCCGACGTATTGATTTAAGGCAAGTAATTTTGCGCAGCGACCAGGACAAGTAAATAAGGTGGCTGATTCGGGCCATTGCTACAACTTTACCATTTCTACCCGACATCAGGTTTTACAAAAATATGGAGCACTAGTTGTTTGTTGACAAAAGATCTTGTTTCACAAGTACACACCATAATATGAAGTTAAACATCGTCAAATCACCCAAAGTAAGTTTGTCGTCTGCACGCCAGCATTATCTTGAGTTGACACTAGGTGTCGCATTCAAGCCACAAAATGTCGCTATAGAGCAACATAAATTGATAAAGCAAATAGAAACCACTAGGTGTGACAAAGAGCATTATTTGCAACAGTTATACGTTAAAATGTTGCTGAATGTATTTGGATTTTTTTTTGGAAGCAACAAAAATGTCAAAGATTCACTTGCAAGCGTCCCTTTGATCAATTACACTTTACAGATAAAATGGTATACAATTTTTGTTTGTTAGGGTCTACAAAACATGTTGTCGACTTTGCAAGTCACGTATTCAAGACTTATCTTTGACTTTTTACCAGGCCCAAATGGCTTTTAATATTTGTTTTGGACATTACAAAAAAGTTTTTAACAAATCAAATACATACTGTGAATTTGTTCCTCGCTTTTGCCGAAATTTTGTTCAATGTGCAGTTTTATAATAAAAGTGTCAGACCCTCCAAGTTTATCATTTAAACGTGGTACATCTTTTTTCAAAAAACTGTTTATTACAGGATATTGGACAAAAACACAAACTGAAAGTGGTTGTTGTTGGTGCTTGACATCATGTGAAAATGATCATCGTAACAGCTAAGTAAACTGGAGTTCACAAATTAAAAATTAAAAGGTACAGGTTGACGTCAGGTAATGATTCCTGATTCCATTTATGTCGGAACCTTGATTACTTGTGGTGCACTTTAGAGATTGCGCGCGTTTGCCTTTAAATAATAGTCATCGCTTTCGTTTTAATGTTGTTTGTTCATGTTTTGACCCTTGGGCCCTCTTTTGGTTACTAATATCCACACGTTAACATTCCTGCCAGTGCTTTTTGAATCCTCCGATCATTGAACACAAAACATGCGTTAATATACCAGTAAAAGCTAATGCTTATCAGGACATAAATTTTAAAATTGCGACCGGGCAGCAATATATGTCCCTTCCTCGGGGGTTTAGGATTGACAACTGCAACACTACAATGTTTAGTCTTCAAGTCTCATACTAGTGATCTTTAGAACATTGCTTGATTCAGATATTTGTCGGCTTTAGTTTTGTTTAAGTTAAACACTTCAGGTAAATTTTTGGCAAATTGTACAATCATAGAAATCCTGAAACAAAAACAAATCTTGCAGATGTCCCACTAGTTGGACGGGTTCTTTTAATATTTACTGGTGTATTTTTCGGAATTGCTGTCGTTCTTCTTTCTTGTTACATGATGTACAGGCATTGGTGTTGCACATGGTGGGTTCCATTATTTACAGATTTAAAAATCATTTTTAAGGCTCGAATAAAATAGGTGAAAGTTGCAACGTTCCTAAACATGTTCAACTGAGTTAATTTTTGAGAAAATATATTTGCCACTTTTAATAATAGTAACATTTAATTATGCTGTAATTTCAACGTTGCAAATATTGCAATACTGATCTACGTATGCCAAGCAAAAATATTTTTTTGTAGTTTACCAGTCGTAATACAAAAGAAGGTAAGTGGACGACGAAAGAAAACGAATCATCCATATACAACACTTTAAAATATAACTCTTCGCTTTGCCAAAGACGTTTACAAACATGTTTGTTTGATTTGTGTGCTTTGCTAATGTATCGGACTTGGACTCGGATGAATTCAAATATTTTAATTGTGTTTAATTTTTTCGTTTTGTATTTTATTTGACCCGGTTTAATCTTGCCCTTTCTTTAACCATTTAGCCCAAATTCGGTAGTGCCGAACGTTATAAAAACTCGATAGGGGTTTGCCTACGGGTTCCACTCGCACAAGGTCCAAAACATTTTTACAATAATGTTTTTAACAAGATACAATATACACTAACAAGTTGTGTGTGAAGTGTTTTTGCCTGAAAATTTTGCATTTTAAAACCAGCTTTAAAACGCTCAAGATGCCTCCCCTATCGTTGTTGTCGTTTTACAAAGTGTTGCGCATTTTATATTTTTTAACAAAATCTGCGTGTAATCTTTCTTAATTTGACTTAACATATGGTTCGTAAATAAAGCGAACGGCCATTTTTTCATTAAGAAACTGAGTTTAAACTGTTAAAAGGGTTTGTCAGGATTTAGAGAAGTAATGGTTTATAGTCCTAATTCTACCTTTTTCGAACAACCAAATCATGGAAAAAGTTGATTTTAAAAACAACGAAGGTTTCAGCAGTTAACGAAAAGTGCATTTCATAAAGATTAGCAACTACCATGTAAGACAAAACCGTATTTTGTTGTCCACATGAGCCTTTGAGATTATTTCGGGTATCCTTAGTTGGACCCAAAAGCTTAAGAAGTGGTCATGGCCGAAGTGTTCACTCATATATAGGTCTAGATAAAGATTTTCTTGGAGGCCCTGCTGGCTATTACTGTGTCTAAAAGATGCACCGTTTGAGAGTCCTAAAATGGTATAATTCGACTTTTAGACCTCAAATTGGAACAGGTCGCTACTAAAGCAAAAAATATATATACACCCGTCTGTTAGTTCCGACTTTTATTTCCTCTCAGTATAAACACAACAGGGGCTTTTATGACATGTCTCGAAAATACCCCAAGGCTTTTTACGCTGAACATTGGATCGCAGCTGGCTATCCCAGATACTAGGTAATATTAGGAGCTAGTACAACTAGAACTGCTCGGAATAAAACCAAAATACACCAGTTTGCCACTTGCTATAAAAACTAATTAAAGAATATTATACTTTCATTCCAATTCGAGCCAACATGGGCTTATAAGGTACATCATCGTTGTTTGAAATGGAAGGGAATCAACCGAATATTGTTGTCACTCTGATGATGTCAAATATCCGTGGCTGAAACAAGTAAACACTTGCAAATCGAATGGTGCTTTATAAACTTTTACTTACCGTACGAATTTTCATCCTTGTTAGGAAAAGAAACATTTTCATATTTAGAACCAGGTTTATCGACTAAAAGAACAATTAAAGTAGCGATTTAGTGACAAAAAGACAAAAATAGTTTGTTAATGAAACCAAACCAACCGTCATTAGCATAGATGTGCTCGCCTAACTCTTCGTAGTTGTGCTCTATTTCGGATGATTCAACACTACCTCTTGCTACATCTTGCTTGTCCTCATTTTGTGTGTTCATGTAAATTACATCTTGCTTCTTACAGTCGCCTTCAAACACAATAATAAACATTAATACTAAAAACGACTTGTGAAAATCCCCTCCGGCACTCTACTGACCTGCTGCTCTCGAAATGTTTCTTCGGCGATAGAAAAACACCGTAGCAATCACTATGACAACGAGCACAATGGCCCCGACAACGCTTCCTATTATTATCGCTGTTTGATTGCCGCCGCTTGGAGGAGTTGGAGCAATTGTAGTCACGTGGATATAAGCAGTGAGCGTTGCATCGGAAAAGAAACTCGATCTCAGGGTAAGCTCGTATTTCATATCGTTTGTGGACGTCTGAAATTAGTTGAATTAGTTAACAAATTTTTATGAATATTTACCGCAAGCTAAGAACGGCGTTTGTTATCATTTACGCCAGGAATGCATTTAGATTGGCAATTCAACACCGATATGTGTTCTTTAAAAGCTCACTTCAAGCTCGGGCAAAACAAACAGGTCGTTGGGGAAGTAAAATTATGAACAAACAAATTTAAACTGGCTAATAAAAGATTTATAAAAGTAAATAATCCATTACTGTTAAGTTGTTAATTTGCCCTGTTTATTCAAAAATTTAGTTGAGATTACCGAAATTTTAGCGTAAAATATGAAAATAAATATAACACTTCGACTCACACGTACCATGTTAAAGTAAAATGTCTGTAATGTGTTGTCATCGTAAGTGGCAATGCTACAAAATGGACAGGGAACTTCCGTACCTAGGAAATAATGATAAAATGCAAAGGTGAACGGTAAATAAACGTATTATATCTACGTTCAACTGAAAAGTGTTTTACCATTCACTTTCAATGTCCAAATATCAGCTGAAGGATTGGATGAAAATTGGAAGACACAAGTTCCGTTTTCCACATCACCATGACTACAATCGACAGCGTTGCTGTATTGGGAAACTGGTTCAACTAAATCCAAAAACATGTTTGTAAATAACAACGTCTGCCGTGCTTTCGTAAGACACTCACATAAAACATCCAAGAATATCAAATTTTGTGTTGTTCCAAAATCATTAGCAGTAATGCATGTGTAATTTCCCCAATCAAGCCTTGTCAACTGGTTTAAATATAATACAGCAGAATTTTGGTTAACATCACGATCGCTTGACGGAATTTCCCATGCAAATAACGTGTCTAACTCGTTTTGATAGGCAAGACTGCAGTTTAAAGTTACTTCATCGCCAGCAAATACTTGTTCTGTGTCGTTTGAGTCGTATTGTATGTTCGGAATTCCTGTAAAATCAAGACATAAATTTTGTGAGTCAGTTACTTTTATTTCTTACCTACTTTCATTTTCTTTAACCACAATCAGTTCTAGTGAAGGTGATTCCCCATCGCCATATGTATTTGCAGCAAAACATGTAACTGATTGTTGTGAGCTGACGTGTTGTGTTATTTCGCAAGAGCTGAATGATTCAGAACTTTTGTTGGCAAATTGAAAGGAGCAGTTTGCTTGTGGGTTGGCATCGCTCTCACAAAACAATGTCACATCTTGATTTCCATTTAGAAGTAATTGTGAACCGGTGTGAACGATGTTAGTTGATTCTTGTGGGGTTAGAAGTACGTCATACGGTTTGTCTGTAAAATTGTAAAAAGTATGAAGAAATCTCACAGCACAAGGTTACTCACGAAATTAAACAAATAACAGACACTGCTCTTTAAGAATCTTACATAGCACAGAAACGTCAACCTTCCCTGAAGAATTTTGAAACAAGTCAGTTGTATTGCAAACATAATTTCCCTTTTCGAAACGTGAAATTTTCTGTATGTTTAAAATTGAATTGCTGGAAGCGGCGATACTTGATGGAGATATCCATTGAAATGTTGTGTTAATTTCATTTTGGTAATCGATGTTACAGGTCAATGTCAAGGTCTGTCCTTCAATAACTGGTGCGTTGTGTTGAATTCTTACAGTTCCTGTGGTGATTTGTTAAGACCGCAGTTTGGTTGAAAAAATATCTTTAGACACATTTTGCAACAAACTTACTTGATTCGACCACGACTATTTGTTTTGTTTGACTTTCTTGACATCCAGCACAATTTGAAACATGACACGTAACAAATCCTGATTGGTCAAAATATTGATTTGTGTCACATGATGTTGAAAACTCAGTTTCATTTAATTTCCAAACACAATTTGCTGAATCCACATCGCTGGTGCACTGGAGCGGAACGGTTTGAAAGGAGTCAAGAAATATCGTTGATCCCGCCTTGATGACGTCATTCGAAGTTTTAACATTCGTTTTCACGTTTTTTGGTGTTGCTTTAAAAATTTGCTTGTTATATAAAACGGCAAGTTCTTTTTAATTTCAACTTACAAAACACGTTAATGATGATGACGTCAGATCTTCCAGTTTCCGCATATATTTGCGTGTAAGGGGTTACAGCTTGACAAAATGTTTCTAATCCATTGTGTCGTCTTTGTAAAGACAGAAAAAATGTCTCGCCCTTGAATATTAGGCTAATAGGTAATAGTGTGAATGCAACTCTTTGACAAAATTGGAAAAATACTCAACTTTTTTAACTGTTGTAAGTTCTTTGCCAAATAAGAACCGAGTCATGTTTCCTTGTGGTAACGTGTCATTGTATAAACATGAGAAGCTTAGTGCATCGCCAACCACGTTACAAGACGTTGAGTTGTCTTGCAGTTTAACAACCGGCGCTAAATAATACAATGCACTTATTATGACCTGGATAGGAAAAGAAACACAGGCACAGAAACAACACTGAACCCTCCCTTTTACAAACTGGCAAAAATATTTCTAAATTTTTTGAGATTTGTTTGCTTAACCTTTAAAAATTGCAGAAATGCAAACGTTGAAAACTTGTTTAAACCTTCCCAGCATTGCAATCCATCCTGGCCCATCCACTGGGCTGATTGTAAACAAACTGTTTCAGTGTTTGTTAATTCCTTCGCGTTTGTGTAGAAAAGTTTTCCATCATTTCGACAACTAAAGTTTCCCGATGAGTTAAAATTGAAACCAGATGATGATGTCACCATTACGTCATCATGCAATGTTTGATCACAATCTGAAACGTTCACATTTTGTCATTTGAAGCCAACAATACAGGTGCAAAAACAAAATAACATTTATTTACCTGTAATGTTTATTAAACTATCACCAATGCAGCTTCTTCCCATACAGAAAGAAACTATTTGCAAGTTGATGTTGTTAAAAGATTGGTTCATTGGAATTGTTACTTCCAACGTTGTAACAATGCAACTTCCATTTTGGACCAAAGATGAATTAAATTCGTTGTAATTAAATTCTGTTTGTTCCCATTTTCCGTCGAATTTACTGTGTGTAGCTTGGTCTGAACCTCGTGAACCCCAATATTCATCAGGTGGGTAGTTTACTCGCCATGTCACGTCACTTATATCACATATTTCGGCTGAATATAACACTCCTTCATATTGTGATGCCCAAGTCGTGTAAACGGGTGAGATGTGGAAGTTGCCACAAACGCAATCTGAAAGTAACGCCGCTAATTAAATCTTTTATTGCCCGGGTGGTGTATGACGGATTCATTTCTAAATATCCACGATTGCAATCTAAAGAGCAGATGGCAATCAGGAATCAATCTTGCTTAACTTTTGTTGTTAATTTTCAACAATCAGTTTTAACTTTCGACTTACTGTTAAGTGCGAATTCTCCAGTCAGCATCCCGAAAAAGGAAAACAGTAACAAAACTCCGAAGCTCATGTTTGCAAAGCTAACGTTAATCTTTGTAATAAGCTGATTACCATTTGTACTAATCTGCAAAATACATCGCTATAACATCGGACTGAGCAGACAATTTACCAAATTGACACTAGCAAACAAATGTAGGTTGTCACTTACAACGCCTGATGTGACATAAAGCCAAAATCAACGTTCATGTTAGATGTTGTACAAACATTGCTGGTCTTAAACATACGAAACGCGAATAAACGTACGAAGCGAAAGTTGTAATTTCGTGACGTCATCTGTTGCGAAGCGCGTTAGCTCAAATGTTTACGAGCAGTTTGTCAAATATTGTTACAAAATATATCTAAACCTTTTTGTGTCTATTACAAAAACAAAAATGTATTTGACGCCTAATGTGTGATGATCGTGTTATTAGCACGTATTGAATTGAAACATCTTCGCCCAACTAATGCGAAAACAAAAGTGAGAATAAATAAAAAATAAATATCATGTTACAGGCGCGTTAATTTACTTACATTCATAAACTTGAGGTAGGTCTGTTATTTTCCGTAAAGGTTAACTGTAGGCAGGAGAGTGTATCCGAATTGTTTAGAGTTGTACAGTAAAACAATGCCCCCGCCCAGTTTATACACAACAGGTAGTTGTGTCATTCCAACGTACTTACAGAATTACTCGGTTTGTTCGAAAAATGTTAATTACACAAACAATATATGTGAACAACGTTCCAGCCAAATTAGGTTGTAGTTTGCACCATTTGAAACATTATCTTTAACGTGTTAAAAATTTGGTGTTTAAACCCAGCACCCTTTCGAGTACGACCACCAATAAGGTTTTACGTCTGTGCAGAAGACTGTGGTTATAACTAAGACCGATTGTTTCCTGCCCAATTATCTTCAAGAGCACAAAGTTTTCATATTGCTCACCATCCTAAATGGATCGTAAAATAGACGGTAACATAACACCCGTAGGTTGGAGGCATGATAACGAGGGAAGCAGTTTGCTGTCCTTGGATCAACTTGGTTTAAATCAATCAGCGTTCTAAATACGCGACAGATTCAAAGATTACTCCTCCCAGGGCAAGCCTAAATGGCAAAAATAAGTTTTGTAAATAGATAACTTGTTATCCCTACCCGGACCCACACATTTCTACAGTTGTATTTCTTTTTCATGATAAAAAAGGACAAAAAGACAGTTGTTGCTTACCCTTGTTTTATTTCTATTAAGTAGTGCATAATATGTGACATCTCTTGGTAATCTCCATCTTCAGTAAGGTGACCTAACTTGATTCCAACCAACTTTCCAAATTTAGTTGCTCCATCATCACACTTTTTGCCAATGGTCAATTTGAAAATTTTCTTGTTGCTATTCAAGTGTCTACAGTTGTTTCTAAATCATTGACGTTGATAAATAAACTAAAATATGTCCAGTAATTTTAAAATGATTGGTAATCTCTAAACTCTAACTTGTTGCTTTATTATGTCACAAAATAATTTACTTTAAAGTGTTGCTCTTTTTGTAAGATGCATTTAGGATGTATTGGCAATTGCAATTACAATGATGTAATACATATTAAATACAAAACTACAACAATATCCCTAATGGAACTGATGAGGTTTGTTAGCAAGTCATAAGCCTATGTGACTGCAACCTTTAGTAAAATCTATCCGAATGTAAGTTGGTATAAACTTTTTACCTTTTTACTTAATAAAGTATTCCTATTCTTACTACACATATCAATTTACCTGTACAACAGGGAAATGGTAAACATTGCTACAAATGGTAGACTGGTCTGTGACTCAAATTGTAAATTTGACTTAAACTCATTTTGCATCATGTCAGTAAAACTATGGAGATCTCTAGTAAACTGTATTTACCATTACGATTACACAATCTATGTCAAAGATGGTCAACAAACAATGCCATGTTCTTAAAATATTGCCATGGACGTTTGTTGCCAGCACCTGATCCACTCAGCCCTTTTTGTGTATTTCTCCACCTTTTTGTACACGCTTCCACTGATATAATTACACAGTTTACAATTTTTTTCAGAAAACAAAAGCATTTTGCTGCTAATAACTTACCTGATTGTTCTAATCCTACTGCAATTGTTTTCTGTTGTCTATGTGTTGCTTATGTTTTTTAATTAAAAAAAACGTAACTATTCCCCCCAAAAATTATAAGGTTTTTAATAAACAAATACATGTTAGCCATCTGCATTTTTAAAACACATTTATTTGCAAAAGGTTATAGTTGTAAAAATAACGTAAACAGAACGTTGCGTGAACCGGGCTTCAGTAACCATGCAGTGCAATACCAAGAAAACTTTTTGATCTTAATCGGATGTAGTAACAACATTGGCTATTTCAATTACTCTACTGAAAAACAAGCTGTTAAAAATATAAAAATAAGGTAAGAGACACGTGTACGTCATCAACATAGATTGACTTTGTTAATTAGTGCTGTTGAAGAATCGAAGAAAGGTACAGTACGTTAGTACGGTATGGTACCCAGCAAAAATCATTAAAAGGTACGATATGTCCTTCATAACGAGGCACCTGGTAAGCACAGCTTTATACGTACCGTACTGCCAAAGGGTCGAGCGGTTGTCCCAATCACTGAACATATGAGTCATGATCACCGATTGCTTCGTTTTGAAAAAACTTGCCTGCTACACTGGTTTACCTCTAGTGTTCTTTCTTAACTTAACCATGTGCCGAGCAATAACACAAATAATGATTTTGCAACTATGTGTAGTTTCTTTTTCAAATTGTGGACAGCATTATTAGACTCATTGAATCATACCAGGTAATTTTGTACGACCAAGTCAAGTTAGGTGGCTGGCTCAACAAGCGTTATGCATTTTTTTGTTTTATTTAGTTTTAGAAAATGCTAAAAAACAACAATAAAAATGTGCGCTATAAATGCTCATCATATTATGCAGTTAAACATCGTCAAATCAGCCCAAATAAGTTTGTCGTCCGCACGCCAGCATTGTCGCGAGATGCCACAAGGTGTCGCATTCAAGCCACAAAATGTCGCTATAGAGCTAAATAACTTGTTCAAGCAAGTCATGTTGCACTAGATGTGACGAAGAGCACGATTTTCAGCAATTGTACATTAACTGTCGCCGAAAATATTATAAGCGATTTCGGATTGTTTGGAAAATAACAAAAACCTCAAAAATTTACTCATATGTGTCTTTGATCAATTACACTTTATAAATAACATGGTTCCCATTTTTTCTGACCTAGGGTCTACAATACTTAAAACCGACTTTACAAGTCGTGGGCGAAATGAAAATCTCAAGTTAAATCTCAAAGTCACGTATTAAAGATATCTTTTACCTTTGACCAGGCGCACACCGTTAATATTTGGCAATACAGAAAAGCTTTTAAACAAAATAAATATTAAGTTTGTTCCACACTTTGTGCCAAGTTTTGTTTCCAATCTGCTTTTTTTGACAATGTGCCATGCTGTGGGTATTCCAGTTTATCACCGGATATTGGACAAATACACAAAATGAAAGTAGTTGTGTTGTCGATTAACTGGGCCATGTACGTGTTACCACAAGCCCTACACTTCATGTGAACGTGATCATCGTAACAGCAAAGTAAACTGACGCTCGCAAATAAAATTAAAAGCTACAGGTTGACGTTAGGGAAGGATTCCTGGTTGTATTTGTGCCGAAACCTGTTTACTTGTGGTTGATTTCGGAGATAGCGCGTTTGCGCTTCACTAGAAGTTATTACTTTCGTTTTAATGTTGTTTGTAGATTTATGCACTTTGACCCCATACGGTTATCGATATCTGTCAGGCTCTTCCATTGTATGATTGAGGCGGCAATATACCAATAAATAGGTACAAACTGTATATTGTTTACCTGGAAAAATCATAACTGCATAAACTATTTTCCAAACGCTCCGTTACTAAACCGTAATAACATACAACCGAGTATTATTATAAAGGATAAATTACTTTAAAGCGATAAACAATTAACTCTTTTTGACTCTTTGAAATGACTTTAATTTAAAGCAAAGAAAACTGGTTGAAAGGCCGGTTTAATTTGTATCAATGTGATCACGTATTTATGTCAGTTTTACAAAATGGCAAAATAGGCCAGTAAGCAAGACTTTGTGAAAATGGTATAACGGGACCAATAAATAGCTGATTAATTTAGTTCCGTTGACAATGAACGACTTCGTAACTTAAATCGAACTCGATGTTATATCCAAGCGTGGCTCGTTAAGTGAAGGAAAATTTATATCTTTCCACCTCGGTGTCAAAGGTTTTCATATCCAAAAACTTGTTTTTGCCCACATACTGGTGTTATTTGAAAATTTGCTGTACACCGGTATTTAACAATAATACCACGGTAAAGTTTTTGGGGGTATTAGCACATTTATATACGCAACCCTATAAATTGCGCAGTATTGCATTCTTATTAAAGATAAATCATGTTTTGCGTGGTGACGAATTCAATTTTGNTCCACCTCGGTGTCGAGGGTTTTCAAATCCAAAAACTTGTTTTTTGCCCACATACTGGTGATATTTGAAAATTTGCTGTACACCGGTATTTAACAATAATACCACGGTAAAGTTTTTGGGGGTATTAGCACATTTATATACGCAACCCTATAAATTGCGCAGTATTGCATTCTTATTAAAGATGAATCATGTTTTGCGTGGTGACGAATTCAATTTTGCTTTTCTCATTTTGAGAGCGCAAACTTGCCATTGCAAACCTTTCCGAGATAATACAGAGGTCTTAACATCGTAAAAAAATCATAAAGTAGTGGTGTTGTTGGGTGTACCAAGTTTCATTTATTGCTAATTTTATTTTTATCATTTAAACAAAACACGCTAAGAGTATTGAACAAAAACAAGAAAACCAAATTTACAATGCCAGGAAGAGTTTCTGTGTCATAAAACAGCTTTTTATCGATTACTTAGCACATTATTGTGTACTTTTGGTTGATTTACGAGTCTGGCGCGAGAACTGAATGTTTGCGAATAAAAGTTGCAACCTGTTTCACTTTTTGTTTGCCCACTGATATTACTGTGTAACACATCAGGTCGATTTAGGCTGTGAAGGTTAACTTTGTTAACGCTTATATGACATTTGCAGAGCAACCGGATTGCAAGGTCATGCAATTATATCGTTTCTTACGTACAATTATTATTCACAAAATATACGATAGACGGAAGAATAGTATATATGTCGTAGTTATGTCACATTATTTGAAAAAAGAATGAACGAAATATGAATCACTCGACAAATCACTCACACTGCCGTTAATACGAGAGTTTTCTGAATCAGTAACGACAAATGATTGGCCTACATGTGGCAAACATTGCGATTGAAATCAAGAAATCGGTTATATTAAAAAAAGAGAATTAAAAATTCCTATTTACTCCATGCCAATTTCCATTACACTTCGCTTGAAGATCTCTGCAAAAAAGTTATTAAACTTAATAAAGGAGACCCACAAAACCATTTTGCGTT
>QXVZ01002569.1:0-27878 GCA_008931825.1 Phallusia fumigata
TAGGGAAATTGGTCAACCCCTACCATTTACTGAGATGCAAACTGAGCGAATTTACTGTGAAATATTATATTAATGAAAAAAATTTGATCAGAAAAATGTGACCCGCTGAACCCCCACCTAGAAGTCCTGTTTGCATGTTGTTCATATTGTGAGCCTGCCCCAACTCAGCATGGTAGTGGAATGGGTAGTTTGACTTTTGAATTCAAGTCTATATTTTTTGTCTGCTCTCCATGTCAGGCTCTTCATTGGGAGCTCAGAACAAGCGAGACTTGCTGTCACTGAATTTTATTGCCTTCTTTTTGCAATAAGTTCCAATGCCAGAAACAGTATCACCTACATACAAATGAATCTTGGCATATTCGAGTGGAAATGCAATCATGTGTTTACATGAGTTGGGTTTATTTTGTTGGGCAAATATAAAGCCTTTGCTAACATCACAAAAACTTCTGAATGTATAATTGTATAAAAATGGGGATGAACCTTTTGACTGTGAAATACATGTTTGATTTGAATGAAACTTGGTAGTTTAAGTAATGGGGTTGCATTTCTTTATCCCAAAGCCCTAGTGATGCCCTGCTAACCCCTCATGTGGTCAAAATTACTGCAAAAAAGACAGGTCAAATGTTTCACCTGATCGCACCAATCATATTCATAAACTCATGTTCTGTAGATGTGCGGACCCTCCCTTTTAAAGTTTCCACACGTTCGCGCAACTAGGGGGGGTAGGTTTGTCAGCGTGCCAGGTCCCTTTCCATCTACGTCTATGTGTATAATGCGCCTAATTATACTCGCTCTCGTACATCACACCGAAGCGTATACGCTCGTAATTAAACAGAGGGTCAACTTCGTAACACGGCAAAGTGCCAGTACAGCAACGAAAACAATGGAGATTCCTTGAATCAGAGAAACGTCTTTCGTCATTCTAACACTGATCCTTAAACAATTATTGTTCTGCGATGTGTTCTGTTTTTCTGAGGATGCACGCTTTGATAACACACAACAAACAGTAATGCACGTACTTATGCAACACACCTTCTAATGCCAAAGCAAGAAGATAAGATATTTTAGCAACCTTTTGAAGCGTGAATTAAATTGCATGGATAATTCGGAAATTACAGATTCCACAAAAGGCCAGAATTTGTTGTGGTGAAAATATGTTTTGGCTTTTGCATCAGTGGGATTTAAATAGAGGTAAAAGCTGTAAATGTTAATGATTGTGTTACCGATGGCGTAAAATGGGTGCCCCAAAGTTTATCTGTTACGACCTTGGCTTTTTTTAATTGGCAGTTTGCCTACCCCCTTTAACTCCCGCTAGTTGCGCCACTGTTTCCACAGGCAACTGCCAAAAACTATACCCAAAATAGTTTTTGCGTCTTACTACAACTGTGCGGCAGCAGGGTGCTTGTCTTAATGTTGCATGTCTTTTTCTTTCGTCTCTGGACATTGTTCACATAACAATGAACATCTTACAAAGCCAAATAAAGCCTTCCTGTTTTCCCACACCAATCACTTGCCTTGCAAGATGGACATTAAATATCCATTGAGTCGGCAAATGTGTTTATTAGGTTGGGTTTTAAGACGAATTGTTAACAATTTAAATTTAAGAGTGTCATAAATCTTGCACCATACATAATTTTCTGTCAAACTCCTGTTCACCGTCAATTTGTTTACTTCATGAACATTGGTTAAACAGAGTTTCTGATGGCTTAACTTAGGTTTTTCTAAAACTTGTGCTTATATTGATAACACGACAATCGCTCATTAATTATGCAACAACTGATATACGCTTACATCAAGTATGTAATGTATGCCCAGCATCTTAAATAAAAAAGGGAATTTTCAGCAAAACTGCAACTACTGCTTGTGGTTGCTATTTTGGGATAAACACTTCTATTTTGCATGCAATAACATGCAGTTCACCAGGATGATCATAATATAATGTTTAATATGCCATAGTTAACTGGGAGTCATGTAATGGGGCTGAAAAGAGAGTGTGTTTGAAGCAGTATGAGAATCACAACTGAGGGGGGAACATTGATGGGACTAATAGGTTGCATATACCCATGCTGGGAGTGTAGGGTTTGACAGAAAGAAAAAAAACAATATAGAAACCCTGCCAGATAGTTTGAAGTTTAGGAAAGTCCATTACAGTTGGTCAAATTTTACTGTTGACAGGGTATTAGTCTATTGATTCCAATGTTTGGCCTCAATAGGCATAGCTAGGCCATTCCCATCCCCCCAAAATCTTTAAGTTAAAAATTCCCAATTTACATTTTCACTACAAAAACATTGCTACTTTTCTATTATTCACTCCACTTCTTGTCTTTTGTTAGACACAAAGTGAGGACCATAGAAAATTAGTGGGTTGTTGTTCACCAAATTGTGATTCCATAATATGTAGTATTACCCAGATCAAAAACGATACGTATTAACTACATTAATATGGGCGTCCCTTTCAAAAGTTTCATTCATATCAAACAAATACTCCATACTGACCTAAAAACACAGTCCTAAATAATAAAAACTATTCAAAGAGGGAATTTTCCTTCTGGTGAGAGATGATAAACTCCCAATATACATGCTTCCTACTTTTGGTTTCCTTTTCTTACCGGATTCGAATAATATGCATGTTCATTGCTTGGAATAGTAAAACATTTCTGTGCTATAAAAAAATTGTTTGCATAAACCATACTAAACTTGTTTGTGGTGCACACGAACATTGGATAACTTTTGGGGTTAACCACTGGGGCTATAGTTTTTTGTTTCATTTTTTCCTGGGGGTGGAAGAGCGCCTAATTATAGGTCCTCTTCCACAAAGGGGACATGTTGTTTTTACTCTGTTTTTTTCTTTTTTCTGTCTAACGCGAGTTTGTTCCCACACTTTGGTCAAGAAAGAGTCATCCAATTTATTCAAGTTTTCACACATAATAGATGGGTATCTGAAGTTGTGCACTAACAACTTTTTAGCCCAGTTCACCCACAGCCCCGCAAAACGTGAACATTTTTTTAACGACAATATTTAATTAAGCCAGTTTACCACATAACTGGGCGTTTATAGTGTGCACCCAGACAGGCGTTTCATTTTAATTGTCTTGTTTTATGACAGACAAAGCCCAGCTATTTATATTACATCACTGGTTTGGGTGATTGCGTAGCGTANGGGGGGGCATATGTTTATGGTAGCAGAAATAATCATGTTAGGGAATTTAGGACCCAATATAATGCGGATGTTGAATATATATCCAACATAATAAAGAAAATGGTTCATGTGGAAAACATCAATTTGGGGTGGTAGTGTATGTGAAATATTAATGTGGAGAACGTCAGATCTGTAGTTTGTAGTTGGACAAATTGGTTTGACCCATCAGGTCAACTGGACTGGAGCAATGCCACTTAAGTTTCTTGCTCAAGAATTTTCTTGCACGTAGGCAACCAAGACAGGATTAAAACCCACAACCTTGCGAATAAAAGACAGTCATGCTAACCACTCAGAGGCTGAAAAGGGCCAAATGAAACAACATGTCTCCATGACCATATCTGCCACCAGTAAAGGTGTCAATTGTATTGGTTAAACTTTTCTTCCAATCAGTTGACTCTCCCCTAGTTTGTAGATTAGGTCATTGTGGTGTATCATCTGTGTTGTTACCCAATGTCACAATCCAAAGTTTACAGTAAAATCAAACGAAGAATCTGAGTATGCAGAAATATGATTTTTCAAGTAAATACCACAAAGCACACCTAATTTAACGAATTTGAAAACTCGTTTATTTTAGGAAAACTTCATTGAATGGGCAGAAAAACTTGAAAAATCAAACAAGGAGGAACTTAACCTACCACCAAATGTTGGACAAAGGATTCGGTCATTAATGGGCATTGGTGGTGTTCTCGCTGCTTGTGTAGGACTAGGTGCGGTTTTCCTGACACACAAATAAAATCAGTGACTTAATGACATGAATATGTTAAAGTTCATTTTTTTTACTTTTTACCACTACAATTACTGAAAATCTTCATGCTCCTTTTTGTTGTGTGAGTTGTACTAACTTTACCCATCACTGTGCTGTACAAATTTTGTTGTAACAAAAGTGACATTGCGTAATAAAAATTTACGTTTATTTATTTGCGTTTTTGCATTAGAACACGGAATTACACTTGGTGCCATACTGGTTAGCAATTACATCTGTTAAACGTAAACCGACATTTCGATACAACTACACAACTTTAACCTTAACAAAGAGCCATAAGTCCGTAAATATTTGTTAAAAAAATATTTCCGCAATTGATTTTAGAGGTTCGGTTCAGGTTGAACGAAAAACATATTTTCTGGTTTAATACCGGTTTTCTTTCAACCAGTACCATTTTTCCAAATCGCGATTCAAGCTGTCGTGGCACCATAGCATACTCACATGAGTTTACTGTAATGGCACCGACGCAGATGTGCAGGGTGCGTGTGAGTTCTTCAAGATGCTGCCGCCCAAGTCGGTTAAATGTTTAATTGTATATGGTGTTATAAAGTGCTAATAATCCTGACTGCTGTTTTGAGTACCTCAAGAGGTGAATCTCCGGAATTCCAAATCACACGTTGATTCCGTTGTTCCATCGTTGGTTTTGAGATTGTTTACATCTTTAAGATTTTCCTCTTGTCACATCGAAAGAAAAATATTAATTTGTTTTCACATCTGGCCCCACAAGACAAAAGGATTGTGTCTTAAATAGATTACCATCGCCAAACGACCGATGGCACAAAGATTTGATACAATTTTTACAGCAGCAAGTAATGTGAGATATTACATTTTACGGGCAACTCTAAAATACGCAATCTACGCAATCTTTTCCAACTTAAAGCATTTCAGGCAATTTGAGTAGATTAGAAACACAGCCTGGTTTAGTTTAACCCCATCAGGTTAGGCACTCAGTATGTGATGCTCAGGTTAGGCACGCATTCCATAGAAAATAAACTGATCAAACGCAATTCAGGCAAATTGAGGTGTTTAAGCCTGGTATAATTTATAACGCAATGTGGAATGCCCAAGTGCGCGTAGCCTAGTTTAGAGTTGCCCTGCCTAACTTGGGTGTTCCACATTGTGTTAAATTAAACCAGACTGCGTGCCTAATCTACTCAACTTGGCTGGAATGCTTTAAATAAGAATAGATTGCGTATTTTAGAGTTGCCCACAATTTACCCTATCGTGCGTAAATGTGTGTAAAATCAATTACACATCTCATCATCCAACTTGCCTTAATTCAGTATGTATAGAAGTAATCCGTGACTTTGTTTATGTATTTTAAAAGGATATTGCACAAAACTGCGAGGGAAAGTTTACGGTTGGCGCAAAAATTTGTTTTATTTTATATGTCTGCAACTGTTTTCTACTTTAAAACAAATTGTGGACACGCCTGGGTGTGTCCCAAACTTTGTTCGGATTTAAAACTTATTTTGAGCAATATCCGTGGTTGTTACTACATTAAAAAGCGAAGTACATGCAATGTCGGTTTCAAAATAAACCAAAGTGCAGTTATTTTAAACGCTCAACCAAACACGCGATTTTCGTTTGTGTAATGTAATACAAACCTCTGCTTGCGGATTTGAGGACAAGTTTAAAAATATTTTCCTGCTTTGTGGCGTGTCAGGAAACCTGAGACACACTTCAGAAATGGCGAATTTATTGCAAGGCGTCAAGTTTGGTGACGAATTGACAAACAAACAGAGGAGATGCGGCAGAGATCGTGGAAAAATATCAGCATATTTTCAGCGATTCACCAGAAAAAGTTGACTTTTCGAACATCACGTTCAGCTCATGGATGACCAGCCTATCAGGTCGAGGCCGTACAGTGTCCCTTATAGCATGAAGGCGGAATTGGAACATGACCTAAAAGATATGTTGGAACTTGGCATTATCAGGCCATCCAGCTTAGCATATGCGTCACCAGTGGTGATCATGAAAAAGAACGATGGATCCAACCGCATATGTATTGACTAAGGAAAATTAAATAAGATACAACTGTTTGATCCAGAGCCTATGCCCACGGCTGAAGAGGTGTTCCAAAAGCTGGGCAACAGCAGATACTTGATCTCGCGAATAGGGAATTGGCAGATACCAGTGGCGGAAAAATACATACACAAAACAGATTTTGTCACACACTGTGGAATTTACGAATTTCTCAAGATGCTGTTCGGAATTGTCGCTCTTGCAGTGCCGATCTTGCCCTGGCGTGCTGGAGGAAGGTAGCGTTTGTGTTGTGCTCAAAATCGCTTACCACATGGGCGCCGGCACGTAAGGGCAACCCCTCCTGGAATTTCGAAAAATGTACTTTATTAAATAAATATGTTCTATCAAAAAAAATCTCATGAATGAAAAAGTATGTCTTTTTTTTATATTTGCCCTCCTGGAAAATTGTCTGCCGGTGCCCATGGCTTACCAGTTATTTTTTAATGAATAGATCAATCTTAAACTGTAAGTTATTTAAGGAAAACATGTTTAATGATTTTGTGAAGTTTTTGATTAAATTTTCTTTTTTATACCTGCTTAATTGTTTCCTTTTACATGACATTAAAACAAAGGTTAATTACGGTATTGTTTTGGAGGAACACCCCTACTAATTTTAGCTACGAGCCGCCGCTGGTGGAATGCTATATCGACGACACAAATACGTAGGAGAAGCACGTTTCGGCTTTAATCAAGTTGTTTAACCGATTGGCGGAGACCAACGTGACAGTCAAACCAGCCAAATGTATTATTGGGGCAAGCGATGTGGATTTTCTAGGGCCCAATGTTAAATCGGGTTTTATTGGCCTTAACGAAGACAACGTCATCAAGATACGCGAAGCGTTGCGTCCAACCACGAAGAAAGAAGCGCGATCCTTTATCGGTGTGACGGGATACTACAGGGATTTCATTCCGAACTATGCGGAGATAGCTAAACCTCTAACTGACCTTACGAAGAACGGTAAGCCAATGGAAGTCGAATGGAGACCAGAAGAGTCGTTCTGCAAGTTATAGAGCAGTTTGGTGAACAAACCAATTCTGCAGCTTCCTAATGTGCAAAAACCCTTCGTTCGGCTCACGGATGCTTCAAATAAGGGATTTGGATGTGTTCTACTACAGGAATGTGATGGAAAGCTCTTCCCAGTGAGATATGCAAGCAAGAAATTGAGCAAGACAGAAGAGGCCTACTCGACGATCGAGGAGTGCCTTGTGCCATCGTATGGGCAATTAAAAAGTACAAGATTTACCTGTAGCCTACCGTTCGGAGTTCACTCTCCAAACGGATCATAAGCCGCTTACTTACCTGTCGTCGGCAAAGTTCGCCAATGATCGCGTTTTGCGTTGGGCGATATACTTGCAAAGTTTTCGTATGAAATATGAAAGTATTAACGGCATTTACAATGTGAGTGCCGATTATATAAGCAGGCTTGATTAAGTGTGTGTTTCGTTCGTTGGTAGGTTTTCGTTTTGGTGCCACCAAAATCCTACCTTCCCCATTCGCACCCTTGCGGCACGTCGTGACCTCGGTGGTTACGGCGTCGCCAACACCCCACTTTATGTCGACATCTTCCTTTTCTGTTCTTGATCTTTTTGTGGACATGTTGGTCTGGTTGTATTGCCGCTAGACGGCGCTTGGTACTGTGGCCGCTGCAAGACAATGGTTTCGGATTTTTTTGCTTGAAACTTTTTTTAGTGCTATACTTCACTGTGTTTTCTGCCAGAATAAACCAAACATTTTATACCTGCACATATCATACTTAGTTGTGAAAAGCCCAATTAATCACACCCCAGCCACACTGTAATTTAGTTTTAACCATAAAGGGTTCATTGGTTAGGCGATGTGGAAACGTCGCCAGCAATTAATGTTTCTTCGCCGAATCTCTCAGGGCCAATAGCTGTGTAACCGCCATCGACCACCAGATCTGTGCCAGTAATATATGAAGCATCCCTAAGTAACAAAATACGCAGTGATTTCACTTTTAAACAAAGGTAAGTTATAAAAAGTACCAACCTACTACACAGAAACACTATAGCTGAAGCCACTTCAGATGTATGAGCGGCTCTTGGTATGAGCTGAAAGTTTTTCACCCCTTCTATCATGGGTTCCAACGTTCCATCTGGGGACGCTTTTGCCATCTTTAAGAAATATATTTAACAGAAGATACAAAATCATGTCACTTTAGAGTTTAGAATACGAGTTTTAAAAGAAACGAGTGAACAGTCCACTAATTTAATGTCTAAAAAAGGTATTAAGGAAAATATTTCCTTACTTGGGGTGTCCAAGTCCAACCAGGCGACACCGAGTTAACACGAATGCCCTTTTTTGATAAATCTAAAGCCATGTTTTGAGTTACAGTCTTGATTGCGCCCTTGCTTGCTGCATATGTCCATCGATCAAGTTGTGCACGGTGGGCTGATATACTCGTTATGTTTACTATTGATCCACCTACAGATGAGAGTTTTCTTGGGTCACGGGTTTTTAAAGATTACCGACTTTAAAATACATTTCAGAGGCGGACCCAAACCTTTTTTTCTCTACGGGGGCTAGTAGCAAGGAAAAACAATTTTTAGTTTAGGGCCTTTTTCTGCGGAGCAATAATTTTATAAAATTCAAATCTTTTTGATAGTTTAGTTTATTCGCGCTCTTAATTCGAGCAGCGAGTTGGCGAAAGACCCTGGGGTCACCTTGTCAGCCAACCCTAACTTTAAGTCAGGTTGAGAACCAAGGTAAGTCGTGGATAGGGTCCCATAAAACTTTTGTAAACGAAAAACACAAAACTAAAAACAACGGCCATCAGTCAGTCCTGGCAACCCACCTTCACGCATAAGTGGGCATACAGCCTGCACCATGTTAGAAGTCCCAATAACATTGACATTAAACGTGGTCATCCAATCGGATTTTTCGCTTTTCAAACCTACAAAGCAATATAGCATTAACAAAAAAATCCTTGTTTCAAGGTTAAGTGTGTGACGAAACTCCAGGTTTACACTTCATTTGGTGGCCCAGGCAATATACTGGAAATGTTCTCTATTTTAATCATCTTTATGTTGAAGCCCAATTTGTTTTTAGCTGATGAAAAGTGGTATGGAACAGAAATGTTCCAAAATTTGCGAAAAAACGTCAACTGCCTTTTATCCCTCTTGCATAATTCGTCACTTTTTAAAGGTTCAAATGAAATATTTGCATAACATTGTTTTCCACAAAATCAGTTTGGTTTTCCTCCAATTGACTACTCGCTTACCTTTTGACCCAAAATACACAGCGCTGTTGACCAGAGCATCTATGTTGCCACCCCCCGTCTCCGCAACTTTCTGCACCTGAGTAATACACTCCTTTTTGTCACAAACATCTACACAAACTAAACGAACATCCACCGCATAAGATCTTTTCAAGTTCTCTAACGCTAGTTTTCCGGACTCGGCGTTTTTGTCGAAAATTGTGACGTTGGCGCCGTCATTTACAAATCTTTCCACCACAGCAAAACCAATACCAGACGCTCCTCCGGTGACTACGACTGTTTTCCCGACAAATCTGTTTTTTGTAAACTGTTGATCTAAAGGAGGCTGATTAACAGACAAAAATTCAGGATTTTCCATGATGACGAAACAAGGGCGAGCAACCAAGTGAAAAGCAAACAGCTAACGCAGCGCAAAGTTAATATGTAATATACAACAAACAATTGCCGGAAACTTGTGCATGGGGCAGCTGAGAAATACTGTTGATTAACCATGTGAGAGCCACGTTTTCCTGCAATGTACAATTTTTTTTTTGGTTGTTCATGTAACATTGAGCATCAAATATTTTCGTTTGTGTTAATAACGTACTTTATTAAATCCATGTTCAAATGGCCAAGCAAATTACACCATCAATGAAATTTTTTTGGTTCAAACTGATACAACTGGGCTGGAACAGCTATTGTTGTTCGTTTTTGTTTGAAAAATTTTTATAGCATTATACATATCCAAATAATATTTAATATTGTTTGCAATCCAGTTTGCATAGCCAACATCTTGAAACCACAGTCCTTTGAGCAAACCGCGTCTGGCTCGCCCCAGCAAACAACAAAATATACCACATCTTTTGAAATATTGGGCTTTAAGTGCTAAAAATTTAAGTAGAGCTCCCCAACTCTGAATGCTCCACATTCTTACCTAAAACACAAGACTTCTTCATTATTTTTCTTCAACTCCATTGCTTTTGTCTTTGCCAGTTTTGTAACAGCCGATGGAATTCCAGCAAGTCTGGCAGCATGAAAACCATAACTTTTCGGACATGAACCAGATTTTAATTTGTAGAGAAATGTAAGCATATTTTCATTGTCTTCTTCAGTTTCCTCCACCATAATTGCCTACCAACAATTTGCTTGTGTGTAACATATTTGAAAAAAACTGTACAACACAAACTTAATACCATGTGTCCTTGTTTTATTCCAGGATTTTTTAAACATTCCTCAACCAATGCATGGTAATGTGTTGAAAAGACTGTTCGACATAAAATTGTTTCAGAAATGTATGACAGAACCGAATGAGCAATCGCTGTTCCATCATAAGTTGCTGTTCCTCTCCCTAGATTAAGCCAAAATGTTTTACTATACCATGGGTAATATGCTTTTGTGTTACAATTATGCTAGTAGATTTTGATATTCTGCAACTTACCCAGCTCGTCAACCAGCACCAAAGAATTTTTTGTGGCATGTTTTAGAATACTTGAAGTCTCATTTAATTCCACAAAAAATGTACTTTCCCCTAGAAGCATGATCAATGTAAAAACAGCTTTATAGCTAACTCAAAGAAGTTTCATTGTTGCATTTACAAGTATAGATTTTCGCCACAGTTAATGACTTAAAGTTTGTTTGTGGTTTTCATTTCTGTTGTTGGTGGGTGGAAATGCCTGAATCCTTTATTCTTATTATAAATTAGCTATGGCTATAACTTACTAACCCGACATGATTTTGTCTGATGCACCCAATCTGGTAAAGATTCGATCACAGGGTGTCAGTATAAATTCCTCAGCAGGGACATAACAACCGATTTGGGCCAATATTGTAAGCAATCCAACCTTAAAGAAAACAACTAATATTTAAACTAGAAGGATGGCTTTCACCATATTGCCCTATTACCCAATTTAAAATAGACATATATTTACTGCATAATTTCCCATCCGGTCCAATAGTTACCTAAGCTTTTTTGACAGGATTGTTTCTGCAGGCAGAAATGCATGTGTAAAGTTTTAGATTATTTGTTAAGTACCATAAATATATGTACTGAATAGTAGCAGATATTTTAAATTAATTTTATGCATAATTTGTTTTAGATTTAATGAAAGAGTTGGTGATTACAGACAAATCTGATTAAACACATTATCTGTTTACTGCACATGAATCATAAACTGTAACCTATCATTTGTTGAGAAAATACTCATCACATAATAATTAATTGCATAATCTGGGTAATGGAACAGAATTTAAGTGATATGTTTACTTAACAGAAAATATTTGTTTCAATGTATAAGTCACACAGTCTCATGTTTCTTTTAAAACATGAGCATAAATTACATGAGAAGAGATGGTACTATTACTTTAAAGACAGCCATGTTATTATATTGTTTTAGTTGCATAATATTTTGAAATAAATTGTTTAAAGTCAAAAAAACTTACATGTGGTACTGTTAGCAAAACAAGAAAGTAAATCGAGAACATTAATCCTTATTCAAAAAAGTTATTGTCAGTAATTTGTGTGCAGTGTATGTGTATATGTGTGGAATGTGCGTAAATTTCCAACCTCTCTTGATACACATATGACCAAATGCACAGCGGTTTGAAAGTGAGATGTCACATTCTGTGTGCTGTGAATATTGACCCAGTTTTTTGGAAACGAATTATTCTATTCTAGAAGTAATAATGTGTTTAGAGGGAAAGCATCTCTGTAGCCATTGATAAACGCCATAGCAACATTATTTCCACTGTTATTTGTGTAAATTAACACTGTTAATAAACTCTACTGTTCATACTGATTCCAAAAATCGCATAAATAAACATGGTAAATTGGCAATGCAATTAAATGGATTTGTCTGTACAATTATGACCCAATTGACAAACTTAAGAGGGCTAGCACGTTAGGGTAAAATGCAGCATTTACTGCATCATAACAAGGGGTGTATGGATGGACAACTCCTAAATGCTTTATGCTAACAATTTCCAGGTTCGAACACCGAAAAAACCTTATGTATACTTGAAAAACGTTTTATGCTTTTGGGGCTAGAGGGGTAACCGCNTTATTTGTGTAAATTAACACTGTTAATAAACTCTACTGTTCATATTGATTCCAAAAAATCGCATAAATAAACATGGTAAATTGGCAATGCAATTAAATGGATTTGTCTGTACAATTATGACATAATTGACAAACTTAAGAGGGGTAGCACGTTAGGGTAAAATGCAGCATTTATTGCATCATAACGAGGGGTGTATGGACCGACAACTCCTAAATGCTTTATGCTAACAATTTCCAGGTTCGAACACCAAAAAAACCTTATGTATACTTGAAAAACATTTTATGCTTTTGGGGCTAGAGGGGTAACCGCTTGGGCTATTGAGTCAAACAAAACTGATGACACTCAATGATCAGATCTAGTTGTGGAAATTTTATTTAAATATGATGAGTGGTAATTTCTTTTAGCCCACTTTAAAATGCTTCATTAGTTCTTTTTACTTGGAATAACTGTAAAACATTTACCTGTCTCATTAGTGTGGACTTTCCTCCCATGTTGGGGCCAGTAAGAAGCAAACAAAAAGCCAACGGGTTTATACCTTCACCTCCACCAAGTACAATATTATTGGGAATAAAGTCATTTTGAAGAAATGTTTGCTTTATGCAAGGGTGTCGTGATGACACAGTTTTTATCAATGGTGGTTGGTCATTGTTTGGAATAAGAACTGTGGGTCTGCACATGGTGCCCTTACAACCTAAAACATCAATAGATATACAATCTTGTTTTTCCTATGTTTGTTAGATTGTTACCTTTGCTAAAAATGGAAAAACTGAATAATACATCAGTAATGGCAAGGTATTGCACAGCTTTGGACCACATTTGAAAATCTTTGGTAAATTCAGAAAATACAATAGACAGAGTTTCCGCCTGAAAAATTTTAAAATTGTTAAACAATTTACTTTTAAATCACTGAATGAATAAATGACACAAAAACAATTTCCTGCCTGTGCTGTATCTCGTTGATTCTCAGCTGTTTCCATTTTTTTCAGCAATTTTTCTGTTTCACTAGTTCTAAAACTCTTGAATCCTTTTCGTTGTCCACATATCACATAGCCAGAGGGTAGAGACCTAAAAACGAAAGATGCATAAATAATAGACATCCATTCTAGAGTAGTTTGTTTGAACTCAAAGCATCAAATACATGTTATTTAGAATTTTTATCTGTAAAATGTGTTGTAATTATTAACTTAACCCTGGAGGAAATGCAAAGACCACCTTTATGTCTAGTCTACAAACTGCTGGGTCTACAGGGTTTGTACAGCAATTGGTACACCACAATGGCATGTTATACAAACTGTTTTTTATAATATTTTGACTTTAATAATATTTTGACCAATGCAATTGGGTTATTGGAAGCCCCTGAGGCTCCACAGTTAAACATGTTCCACGAACTGCAAAAATTTAATCTAATTTGAACACCGTTTTATACAAGTTTACCTAATTATGGGATAAGTTCGAGTTTGAATTGGGACAGTTCTATACGTTTTGGGCATTTTATGGGCCTAGCCCAGTGGTTTTCAATCTGTAGATGGCGACCCTTGTAAGGGGCACAAACACTTTTTGCAAGCGGCAGGTATATTTTTGCAGGTCAACAATGGCTAAAATGACAATGTAAGTTGGCTGCAAACGCAGTTGAAAATAATGACTTACTTCGTTGCAGATTCTGGTAACTCCATTTGGAACCGTTTGTTGCCGCTTCCTTTGTAAACAATTTGCGAAGTAGACAGACATCTTTGTTGTTGCAACAAATAGTTTTCAAGTTCCCGATTTATTGATTGGATATCTACTATAGCTTGGTCATAGTTTCGGTTTGTTCCCACTTGTGGAACAATTTTTCCTTCAAAATATTAAAGCTCTAAAAGTCTGTTAAGAACTATGATTAAACAACTAGAGAGGTGGCTATCTCCATATTGCTATTGAACATACACTTTAACCACTTAAACTATATTTCCACATGTACCATTTCTATTTATTACATTGGATACATATGCTCAATACCCACATTAGTTTATGTCCCTAATTTTCTCGGTATTTTATAACATGATTGTATCTGCAAACATAAATGTGTGGGTCTTTGCACACATGCAATTGGCAATTAGTAACAGCGTTAATAAGGTATGGGTTCGACGAAAGGTTGGAAAAGTTGTAGGGTTTGGCGCAATAAAAAAGGTTAAACCACTGCCCCAAGTGAACATTTTTGGCATGAATAACATGTGGCCAGAAATGGAGCAAACTCTAGGGCCATGTGTTCACCAAGCTAGAGGCAATAGTCAACTTGGACCAGCATTTGTTTAAGTTAAATTTCACTGGGACTGCACTTGTAAAGTTTCATTTAAATCTATCAAACTTTTAATGGCAAAACAGAACTTAAAGTTTTGCAGCTGTAAAAGTTTCATTTAAATCTATCAAACTTTTAATGGCAAAAGATAACTTAAAGTTTTATTATTTGTACTGATTGTAATCAGGTACATGTTTGAACTATGCCATTGGTATTGTGATACTTCGGTCAGACATTTTACCTGTTTGTCTTGCTTTATTCCAATCAAATACTGTCTCCCATCTATTAATAGTTTCTCCCATGTCTGGAAAGTCACCGAAACTGCAGCTAATTCCCAATGCCTTTCTTAAAAGATTGGATGCAAAGGTCTCCACTTCACCCTAGAAGCCAACAATTTACTACTTTTATCACATGTTAAAATTTACTAACATTGGTTTGAACAAAACAAAGTGATCAATTCTACAACCTGTTTACCAAAAAATGTCACTTAATTTAGCGGCTTTTTTTAGCAGTTCAGGGGGTTGGAACAAATTGACCAATATAGTCATTCACTCAGAGCCTGTGACTGCTAAAGCTAGGGATGTTCAAAGTAGAATAGTTGATTCGAATCTAGAATACCGAATCCATGTTATATTAATTTTGGCGAATGACATACAAAAATTGCATGTAACAAAAGAACAATAAATGATTGTTTATTTAACTTTTTAAAGGTAACTCATGCTTTCTATAACATCTTTTTTAATCAAGGGCAATTTTCCTTTAAACGTCTAAACAGTGTCAGACGTGCAGTCATTACAGCTAAGCCAGTAAGGCAACTACTATTTTGCACTACAAATTTAACTAAAACGAGCTGCACTTTGAATTTTTGCTGACGCTGCAGAAAATCGTTGCGATCGTCCGTTATTTTGTTGCCATGGTGTGCTGTTATTATTCACTGTCACATTGAACACGGCATAGAATTTGCCAAAAAGGAATTGAACAGCGTTGTATTGGCGCTGTTGCATCTGTGAATGTCACTCACATACACACCAAAGACTGACGAATCGCCATGCTCGTTTACACGCCGTTTTTGATGAAATACTACCACTTCCAATTACCCGATATAAACGGCAAATTTGGATTGAGTCCTTAGGATTCGATATTCTACTTTGAACATCCCTAACTAAAGCTACTTACAAATTTGGATTTTGCACCATGTGATAATGTTTTTAGCAATATATACACAACTATTGCTCTGAGCCCCGATGGAACCACAAATGTACAATTAAAATTAGTTGCATGATTAACATTACATCTCAATATTTGTCCATGCTGAAAACATCCATATATCAGGCATAAGAAAACAATACTTCCTTTATCATATATTGATATTTTGTCATTAAGCTTTTTTATTTTTCTAAGCTGAATAAAAATACACTACACCAAGCAACAATTGTTCGCCTGAAATGTTTTGAAACATGAATTGAGAAAGTTGTAGTTATAACGTAACAATGGCCATTGCCAAGGAATGTAGCATTTTTGGCCAGCGAATATTCTGTTAATTTTCTTCAAACCCTTTATTCCATGTATTTTTCATTGGTACACAATAACTTGTAGGTGGCATAGTCATTAAAAATTAATAACTTAAAGTATGTTTTTTTAAGTAGTGATATGCTATCACACAAAATATTTCAACTTCATAACATAGGTAAGTTACTTTAACCCTTTAGCAAATAGAAGCAAATCATATCAATATCCTGTAGTAGTGAACGTGTTTATTTTTGTTCCTAATAAGATCTGATAATATTTAATACTCTGTTTTGAAATTCCCTACATCACTACAAAGACATGTTGTATTCGAAATAAAATCCCTTGTAAATGTAACATTACAAAAAAACTTAAGCAAATCTTTACAGGTTTGGTATATTGGTTATCATTTACAAGGTACACCCACTAAAGGGTTTGACTATAAATGGGTTCTGTTCAGGTTTAAAGTAATCATGAATTAAATCATGTCTCAACAGGCTTTCGTAAGTTCTTGTCCAGATTAGTTCATCTGGTTCCACCAGCAATTGCAAAGGTTAGACAAATATGCAACTAGAAAAAAAAATTACCTGCAAACCTTTAATGCATTGATATATGGCTGCATATTGCTCCAAAACAGAAATAAAATCATTAATTTTCTTTTTGCTGTATTTATCATCCTCATATAAAATTGCCCTAAAACAAGTAAAACTGGAGTTAAGTTTGTACATATTGTAGGTATATTTTTTATTTGTACAGCACCTGTTTGCAGGGTGATCACAATTTACAGATCCCTTGGCTTGAAAATAAATGTTGCTGAGCATGCGTTCAAGGTCAGGCATTTTTCTAAATAGCTTGCTCAGTTCAATAACAACTTTCTCATGTGTAATCAGGTCATCTATAACACAAGATATCACTACTGATTTATGTGTTGACCCTGTATTTTTTTAAGAAATAAAACAGTTCTCATTAACTTCACAAAACTATTGTAAAAACATCATGGTTGGGAATTACTGATCTATGATACATTTACTCAAGTATTTAAACCACTTGCACACAATATGAATATGTCTGAATTTGTATTGACTGGTAAGACAAAATTGTCCAGATGAGTGTTTAACATTTCACCAAAACTATGTTAGTCAAGCACTTTATTTAACTATTCTTTCCTGAAGGTGAAATCAGGAATTGGTAACCCCTTGCATGCACACCACAGATGGAATGTGTGGTTATTTTTCTTGGCATGCAAAGTGAATAAAGAATTCAAATCTATATCTGCATAATAAAGGATCTGCATTAAAAGTATAAATGAATTTCAATTTAGACTTAATCAGACTAAACAGTATCTGTCTGCTTTCTGATCACTTTTCTGACCATTTGGTGCAACCCTTTATTAACCTGTTTGCATGCCACCCCATTAACATTTATGAACTGGTACACCAAGTTTAAATGGTTGCCAGGCCCTGGGCTAATTTTTTGTTGATGAGCAATTGCAGCAAAACAATATCTGTCTCCTCTAGACAGAGCCTTTATAACAAATATTGGCACAAAACATCACATGATTTTTTACCTGAAAGGAAACTAGCGAAAAACAAACACCAACAAGTTTCATACCAATGGCATCAAGTCTATCATTAATAATATTCGGGCAACATGATGGAACAGATATCCACTGATGCAAAAGACGTTTTCCAAAAGCAGTTTGACAAGAATCCAAGCAATCCATTAATGTTCCTTCCCTAAAAGTAATCCAAACAAGAGGTTTTTTTCACACCAAACTAAAAAAAAAAAAAAAAATGACCCCCACTATGGTCCAATGTACAAATTTCAGGGGGGGGTGGGTTGGCTGGTTTGCTTCTGGGGTAAGCAGAGCAGTTGATACACTACAATGAGCATGTTCTACAAACTGACTAAATTTCATCCAATTTACATATAGTTCAATATTCTGACCTACTTAAGGTGGCTAGCGAGGTGACCCCTGAGGATATAGTGTCAAATAAATTAAATGACTGAAGGGTGGCTTTCACTCAATTTATGAAAGAATATATTCACTACACTATTTTACTATGGGTCTTACAGATACCCAAGTTTTATATGACATGATTGTTTCTTCAGGCAGAAACTCATTGGTCCCAACACATGCTAAGTTGAAGAATATACATTAATCTCCATAGATATCAAAATTGTAGCAGATATTTTGAATAAGTTTTTTTGTAATCTGTTGAGTTGGTGTTTATAAAACAAACAAGAAAACAAAATGACACTCTGCTGTAGCACAACTGCTAAGGGTAAGGGGTCAACAAAGAAATTGATGTACCACAATGGCATGTTATACAAAGTGTGTAAATTTCAACAAATTTGGACATCGTTTGATAGTTTAAGCCATTTAAGAGGGATAGCAGGGTAACCACTGGGTGTGTCGGTCAAACAAAGAAATCGATGCACAACAACGACATGTTCTCCAAAGTGTGTAAATTTCACCAAATTTAGACATTTAATACTTATTTTAGTGGGCTAGCAGGATAAACACTGGGGCTTTGGGGTCAAACGAAACTGATGAGACATCACCATGACCACATCTACCAGCTGTGAAAGTTTCATCCAGTTCCATCCAACATTTCATGTCAGCAGTACCTCAAATGGGTATGGGATGTGGTCAAGGAGGGTATGAGGATGCTGAAACATTTCGGTTAGTTATAAAGGTCATATAACAGCTTAAACATCCAAACAAATTGTTTTTTAAACAGGAGAATAATAATTACTTTCCGGAAATGGTTGGCAAAGGGGTGTCGACAAGGAAAAAGGTTAAGAAACACTGCACCAATGCTTTGTGGTCACCAAGCCATATACACAATGTTTTACCTCAAAACAGTGGTTAATGATCTTTTTAGGGGTGCACAAACTGCAGCTGTAGATACCATTTAATGAGATCATGCACATGTATATTTGAGAACATATAATGGCAGCCCTGCATCGTTGAAAACTTTTCGACTGGATAAAAAAACATGAAGGCCCAAAACTATTTTTTATATTATACATTGCATTTTTTAGAAATTTGTTTGCTTTGAAACAACAACCTACACACACAAATAGTTTTGGGCCTTGGCATGTTACAGCAGTTATGATGTCAAACTGGCAATTGTCTGCTAGTAAATCCGTGGTCATTGTTGCATAACAATGATATTATGCAGTAATAAACTAGAGAGGTGGCGTTCTCTACATTTTTATTCCACATACATACTACCCCAAATTGATATTTTCCACATGTACCATTTCCATTGTTATGATGGATATATATTCAATGTCTGCATAACATTGGGTCCAAAGGTCCAAAATTCCAAAATTTCCTTGGTTCCTTGGAATTTTATAACATGATTGCATGATTGTTTCTGCTAGCATAAACGTATGGGTCCCCACACACGTGCAGTTTCTGAATAGTACCGATGTTTTAGGATGTGATCAGTTTAAAAATCGGTGGGAAAACATAAAGTAAAGATTTCCACATTTATTCTAACCAAATCATTTATTAAATGATGCCAATTCCGATCTTACCGTAAACAGCACAATTTAAACCCCACAGCCCCACTAACCAATAGTTTGACCTTGACCAACTAACCATGTGCTTACGTGCTGTTGTACAACAGAGTAGAAATGTAAATGAAAGCATGATATCTAGTGAAGTAAATAGGCAGTCCTTATTGCTGTTTTGTTACTTGCAATGCTGCATACTATTAACTTTTGAGCAAAATTGCATTTCAATAGTGTGCTTAGTATTTGACTGATATTTGACATATTTGACAAGCATTTGACCGGTCAATTGACCAGATTTTTTTTGACCAGTCAAATACCCAACCCTGACCGGTCAATTGACAGGCTTGCCAACCCTTCTTTAGACATACTAATCCAAATGTATTGAAATTTAGGACGGATATATGTAGGGTGCTTCTTATAGGTTGTTTAAAATTTTAGCCTGATCGGTCAAGTATTTACCCTTGCAGCCACAAATACGTGTATAACAGCTGGCTGTTTTGCACCAAATGCAACACGACGTGACGCGAGGGAGTGATTGACGATTTTATGACTCAAGCGGTGCAACGCTCAGCGGTTGGTCACTGGCCTCTACTTTACACATAAACAGGCGTTTATAGGGTGCGGCCAGGCGGGCGTTTCATTTTAATTGTCTTGTTTTATGACGGACGAAGCTCAGCTGTTTGTATTACATCACTGGTTTAGGTGATTGCGTAGTGTAAACCGAAATGTGTCAGCTAAATAACGATGCAAAAGGGTTACATAACAATGACTTTGCTTTCAAATACAGTTCTACTCTATTGTACAAAAGCACGTAAGCGCATGGTTAGTTGGTAAAGAAGCTTAATGTTATCGTTGTTAAATTTATAGCGCATTACTGAAACCGCGCTGAAGAGATTCGTTAAGGGTTTGTTGCGGCTCGGCTAAAGGTCACTGTAGGTCAAAGTATCCACCAGTGGGGCTGTGGGGTTTAAATTATGCTGTTTACAGTAAGATTGTAATTGGCATAATGTAAAAAAATGATTTGGTTAGAATATATGTGAAAATCTTTACTTTTTGTTTTCCCACTGATTTTTAAACTGATCACATCCTAAAACAATGCTACTATTCAGAAACTGCATGTGTGTGGGGACTCATATGTTTCTGCTAGCAGAAACAATCATGTCATAAAATGCCAAGGGAATTTTGGACCCAATGTTATGCAGACATTGAATATATATCCAACATAATGAAGAAAATGGTACATATGAAAAACATCAATTTGGGGTGGCAGCGTATGTGGAATGAAAATATGGAGAATGCCACCTCTCTAGTTTTACCCATTTTCGGGGGTTAGCAGCGTAACTGCTGTGTACAAACTGTCCAAACTTACAGTGATTCAGATATAATTGCTACACCACAATGGCCCATCAAAAATCTATTTTTTATGTCAATGGAAAATTGTTTGAAAGGTTAAGCACTAAAGGTAGCCACAAGGGCCTTGAACCACCAACCCATGAAGTTCATTATTTACAAGTATGTAACCCTATCATCACAGAATCTTTGCATTTGGGATGTTTGCAAGCATTCAAAAAACTTTTACTCTTTTGGGGCTAGTGGGGTACCCACTGGGGCCATGGGTACAAACGAAACAGATGACATAACATCATTATCATATCTACCAGCTGTAAAAGTTTCATCAAAATCCACCAAACATTTCGGGACAAAATGGCATGGACAAGCTGCAGGGTAGAAGAAAAAAATAGTAAAAAGTTAAAAAAAGAAAAAAACAAAACAAACAGGGTGAAAACAATATGTGTCCCTTTCAGGAAAAGGACCCATAATTACCATCTATTCTACTATTTACATCCCCAGCGAAAAATTAACCGGCCTTTTCATGAAAAGGGACTGAACAATTATTTTGTCAATATTGTCATCAGGCCACATACTTTCCACCCTTGCTGTTGCTAAAGACTTCCAGATTTTTTAAACACGCACTGTCAAGAATCATCTTTGAGACTTCAGAGTATTTTGGTTTATCATGAACACTTGAATATTCAAAAAACTGTGAGAGTGAGATGGTCTAAAAATAGCACATATTAGCGGAAAACAAAATCAGATTACAGTACACCTCAATACTATTTTTACCACTAACAGGTAATAAAGTCAAATACTAAGTGCATGTATGTTTATTGGTACCACAAAAGATAAAGTTTAGCCGAGAGTGGTTATATTAAGTCAATAAGTTGGTTTAAACCACTTTTAGTGAAAAATTGTAAACAAAATTGGGTACACAAACATTCACATAACATGTAAAGAAAATTATAAACACATGTGCAAAGTTGTAGAATAATTGTAGGGTACTGTGAATATACGATCGAACAGTAGCAGATATTTTTATTTAACATCATATAAATTATGTCATGAAATGAAAGAATTAATAATATAACTAACAATACCCCAACCTACAAACTAAAATAAACTGTCAAAATTTTATTCACGAAAATTTTTTAACAATTTAACCCTTTTTAGGGGGCTAGTGGGGTAACTGCTGGGGCTATGGGGTAAAGCGCATAAATTATAGCACCACAATGACATATTATACAAACTGTCCAAATTTTTTTCCAGTTCAGAGATTGTTTAACTATTTGACCCATTTTTGGGGGTTAATGGGGTGAATGCTAGAGCTATAATGTAAAAAACATTAATTATTGCACCACAATGACATGTTGTACAAACTGTAAAAATTTCATCCAGTTTGGAGAATGTTCAACAACTTGACCGATTTTGGGGGGCTAATAGGTAACTGCTGGGGCTGGGTAAAACACTTTACACAAACTATCCAAATTTTAGCAAATGTGGATATTGTTCAAAAATTTGACCCATATTTGGGGGCTGGGTCTCTGGGGTAAAACATGACAGTTATTCCAACACCATGGCATGTTAGACAAACTGCCCAATCGGAGATTGTTTAAAAGAATCTAAATATCTACCAGCTGTAAAAGTTTCGTCCAAATCCATCAAACATTCATGCTAAAAGTGCATGGACAAGCTGCACGGTAGAAAAAAGAAAAAAAAAACAGAGTGGAAACAATATATGGCCCCTTGAGGTAGGTTACCCATAATAATAAAGTCAGCTTACTTGAAAATCGATCAAACATTTTTTCAGGTAAAACGTACAAGCACCAAGGGAGCTAAGTGCTAACTCATAAGAAGGTAAAGGGGACAGCTGTAGTGTGTCCTGATCATGCATCATTTTTTTCAATGTGTCTGGCCAAACTGTCTCCCCATCTTTTAGAAAATATCTTAAAACAATAGTTTAATAAAAAAACAACAACATCATTTGAAAAAAAATGCTTTATACTTATGTTCCGACAAGATTTGAAGTGTTTTTGATGCATTCCAGAATTGAGCTCTACTGGTTAAGCCAGTTTGGATAATAGTTGCCAAACATGATTGCAGAATTTTGCTCAAATCACAGGAAGTTTTAGCTTTTTCAAACAAAACCTTCAGAGAAAGTAAATCAAACATGCTTACAATTCATAAGAACAACTTTGTAACAAAGAAATGTCGGGCCTATAAGATTTTTAGTTGCTGTGGTTGCTATTTTTTAACATTTTAATTATCTTGGCATATTAAATTCAAAAGTGGGAATTGCCAATGATAGTGTAATTCAGTGACATTTAAACAAAAACTATCAAAACTAGAAAGGTGGCTTTCACCATTTGTCATTCCAGATACATTGTTACTATATTTAATAAATATTCACTACATTATTTTACATTGGGTCACACATTTACCTTAGCTTTTATGGCATGACTGTTTCTGCAAGCAGAAACGCATGGGTTCCCAAAACTGCACAATTTAATTGATTTATTGAAAGATTTGGTGATTATAACAATAACTAAGAAAAAAGAAATTACACGTTGCCAAGCCCAATCTACAAACTTCATGGTGCTAGCAGGTCAACCATGGCGTGCGTAACAAACTGTCTAAATTTATCAAATTTACCATTGTTTAATAATATGACCCATTTGAGGATGCTTGTAGAGTAACTGCTGAGATTATGGGTCAAATAAACAAATTAATTCAACACAATGGCATGTTCTACAAACTGTCGAAATTTCATCCATTTCAGATTGTAAATTTAAACAATTTTAATTGACTATCCTGCTGAAGGTAAGGGTAAAACTTATCCCTAAGACCCAGTCAACCACCTAAAAGTCCATATTCAACAAATTACTATGCCTACAGTACTTAATCAGAAAACATCAAATTGTTCAACATGGGGATTTCCCTTTTTGTCAAAAATGCATTGCAACATAATAAGATCCCAATATTCATGCCTCATTCTTTTTCTTACCTGAGTCCGATAATTGACACATTCATTGCTTAGCAAAGTGAGGCATATCTATGCTAACAAACTAAACATATATGGTAAACATTTAAAACTGTTGTGCTTGTTTCTTACTTACAATAAACCAATGAACAGAGGTTTTCAACAGAAAACATTTTATGGCAAAAGCAAGCCTACCAAAAAACTGCTTAAAATGACCAATAAAAGAAAAGTGTAACAATTTGTCTATTCTAAAAATGGGGACAGCAGAACTTACCTGAGAGGGAGGATAATGGGCAAGAAAAGTGCAAAGCTTCGAACAACAAACATCATCATCAAATTGTCCAATGTAAAACTTAGAAAGTGTTGTGTCAACAAAGCAGACCCCAAATTGTCGACAACTGTCTGATAAACTGCCATCTCCCAACTTTTCTTTAATTGCTAGTAGGAAGTTGTGTTCATTGCGCACAGAACAACCATCCCAGAATGTAGGTAGTTTAGTACCTAAATATAGTACAAAACAAATATTTCCACAACATACAACTATAATGGTTTAGTCACCTTTTGTAATTATTCTACAAATTTCTCTGCGTAGGGTTTTTTCCTGTTTGGAAAGTGACAAACCCTTGGTTCTCAGTTTGTTGTCTTCTGGAGTTTCAGTTTGTTCAACACGAGCCACCGAAAATCCCTTTTCAACTAAAGCATCAGAGTACCGCCCAAAGGATATTTCAGGAAAGCCACAATGTGCAAAAGCTCCTTTCATATAAATTAATCCCAAATGCAAAACTCCAACAACCGCATCCATATGATATAGTTCATAAAACTTTCCCACCTGTAAAGTGGGATATGTTTAATGTATTTAGTATTAAGTTTCACACCACTTCTGCTTTCAGCTAAAATAAGGAATAGGTAGTCTCGAGAAAATGGGTTATTCATGGTTGAAGCATTGGTTCGATACCAAACACAACCCTGTGTCAGTCAAAAAACCTGTCAGTCACTCCCTTCAATTGCATTCGCATTCAGGGCTAAATTCTTTTCTGTGTTGCGCAAGATTGACCAGCAGTTGTATTTGTCCATAAAGCAGCCAATAAGACTACAAACTCTCCTTTTGGACATGGTTTTGATTAAACGGTATAAATTAAATGTCAATGTTTTGCCCTTAGATAGACCAAATATAAGTTTGTATGCAACTATATGGCAACAGTGCTATTGTTACAAATTGTTGTTTACATGGAGAAAAAACAAACATATTTTGGTTACCGCAACAAAACTTTAATGTCACAAGCTAAATGACTGTCTAGCTGCCATGAGTTAACATCTGCTATATGCGTGTAGCAGTGCTCTGATACCAACCATGGTGCTACTTCATGGAAGGGGACCCATAATGATGTATGTTGAGGCGCTGATGGTATTGTTGCAGTTTTTTCTTATTTTAGGTAATGCTTATTTGTGCATTTAACAACAACAGAACCAACCAGTAATGGAAGTATCACCACACCATTGGACTTTCTGCTGCATCAAACAAAATTCAATGTGTCGTTAATCATACAATTTGTTTATGCTGTACATTTGTCGTGGCACCAGGATAGAAACATTAGGTGCCTTACTGGCTCAATCAAAATTAAAACCAACTTAAATTCATCCCACAAACCTTAAAAAACAAAACAACGTCAAAATTGTTTGACTTTAGTTTCCACCACTGGTACATTGCAGGAGTTTGTCTCTTCATAAACTCTGCAGGAACGTACAATGAAGTTTTGTCATACATAGGGTCTATTGGTCGCCTGTTGTTTAAATCTTTGATATTCTCTGTTGACAGGAATTCCAGTGTTTCATGCAAAAAATGCTCTCTGCTTTCTGCTTTCGTTTTTTGAGCAATGTCAGTTTTTAAAAGGGGTTGGGTGAGTGAAGGACCACTTGTCTGCAGGCTAGTATCACCAACATACTCAAATGAACATAATGTGGCAGCTACTGTTTTTCCCTTTTTCTTGTGACTGTTTGATACAGATTTTAAAAATTGGTATTTTTCAACATCAGCCTAAAAAATAAATAAATTATCAGTGAAAATAATTAATTTTTCAGAATGCTAAAGGACATCCAGAGTATGGAATTTTAATTGGAAAATTTATGAACATAAGAGAGGTGGCATTTCCCACATTACCATTAAACATACACCTTCATATTAGTTTTCATAGCTTAAAGTGCTAGTGCACGACCTTGATGGTGAGTATAAAATGGTTGTTTAATTTCCTTAGTGTATGTCAGGGGGTTGTTCCATGCCTGCACATGTTTATTTTGGCTTTTGTAACACAAGATTTCCAAATTCGAGCATCCTGTTTCACCTTTACGGTCCTTTTATGAAGCATTTTTGTTGTAAAAGGTTAGTAATTTAGAGGTTTTATGAACATTGTCACTTTTTACACATTCATTATCTGTACTGAAATTACTGGTACACAATGTGATAGCTTCCCAACAGAATGCATTTTAACATCATTCATCAAAACTTTAATGAAAATTTTTTTTTTAAGTGTGGGTAAGTTAATTAAAATCACTTGTGGATTTTTGTAAAATAATTTGGGTGCCAGGGCATTACCTCGAAAACCACTTAACAAAGTTTATACATGCCAGCATTGTTTATTTGCAATTCTGAATAAAAACTAGAAAGGTTTCACCATATTGCCAGTCCATATGTACTATTACGCAATTTACAAAATATATATATTTACTACATTATTTTCCATGGGTTCTATAGTTGTCCAAGGTTTATATAGTATGTTTGTGTCTGCATGCATGAATCCACACATAAAAGTTGTGGATGATGCATTTTAAACAAGTCAAAAATTGTAGGGTATCATGAATATACACAGAAGAATAACATAAATTTATTTTTGTATCTTTATTTCACATGCTTGAATTTCTTGAAAACAGAATGATACAACACAATGGCTCCAAATCTACCTTGAAATTTGAAAACATTAAAATTTTAGGTGGTCTTAAAGGTAAACACAACAATTGATACACCACAATGGCATGTTTTATAAACTGTCCTTATCCAGTTTGGATATTGCATTAAAACATTTAAGGGGGTAACTATGGGGCAACAGTGTCAATACAGCAATCCATGCATGTTGAACAAATTGTCCAAATTTTATCTAATTGTTTCATGTTTTCATGACGCGTTTTATTGCCTCGAGCAAACAAGGCCTTATACTTTAAAAAAATCATATACTTGCTTTAAACGATATTTGTTTCTTGTCCTGAACCACGACTCTCTGAAGTATTTTACCTTATTTTCAGATTGGTCAGAACACTGACATTCATCTTCATCATCATCACTGTCAATTCTTCTTCTTTTTTTTGCCTCGAAGTAAAATGTTTTACATTAAACTAAAAGTTTTGCATAAACAACCAATTCACCACAATGACTTGAATTGAAAACTGTCGAACTTTATAAAATTCTGAGATTGTTGTACAATTTAACACACTTTAGGGGGCTGGATGAATAACAGTTGTGGTCAATCATAGCAATCGATACTCCACAACAGCATTCTATGCACACTGCTTTTTTGTTTTAGGTGCACTTGGCATAAAAAATGTTTTACCTGTTTGCTAATCCCTAGGACCGGTCAAACAAAAATTTCATTCCAAAGGTGTATGGATAACATGAAAGGTAGAAAGAGGAAAAAACAGAGTGAAAACATTATATGTTTACTTCAGGAAAGGATATGAATGATTGTTTGCTAAAAAATCTTTCACTTTGGCAACAAAACCTTACCTCATTTTTTGACAGCAATGAATTATTTAAAATGTCATCATCACCTCCTATCAGATCATCATCACTGTCAACAATTCGCCTTCGTTTTGTCTGAAAATAATAGTGTAAACCAGGTTAAAACTAGAAGGGTGGCTTACCATATATAGACATTCTATTTACACTATTACCCGATATTAAAAGAGGATATATTCCCCACATTATATTAAATTGGGTCTTATAGTTAC